>CM044004.1:50589366-50753559 GCA_024085815.1 Flaveria linearis | reverse complement strand
TTTAATTTTTTTATTTTAAATTACTACTTTTGCATCATCTATAATTTGAACCTAATATATTTTTATTCTCATCTTTGATCTCCCATACTGTTCATATTATACAAATTTTTGTTTTGCGCTTCCGTCTAAATTTTACAAGTAACACACCGCAGCACGTGTGCGATTCAATATTTTTACTCTTATTTTTTTCAGTTTAACGACCCTGTTGCAACGCTGATTCTAGATTGACTTACTTTTGGTTTATATATTTTACGTTTCGCCTACACGGTTTAACGTTTTTACGCTACTTTTAATATGAGTTTTTTTATGTTTGTGGTCACTTGAGGTTATGTTCAATTGGTACCACTTAACATGCTTTTACACCCCCCACTGTAACACAGGAGGCTTCATACTAGTTTAGTCTAAAATATATAGATAGAGAAACTAGCAAAAACATTACCGTTTACACTACGAGGCACCTATATGCTTTGTTTTAATATTAACTAGTTTGTGAATCCATACTTTACCGCGGGTTGTTAAAATTTATAACACTTGATTTCGATTTCTTGTACATTAGTATTTAATCCGTAGTTATGGATAAAAATTATATTGACAACTCTATTTTGAAAAAAAATCTTGTCGAAACTTTGATATATTTATCACATCATAACAACAAATTTAGATGTTATAACCATCATCTTTTTATGATTATAAAAGAAAAACGATATAAGATTCAAAATCTTGAAGTAGTTTTGAGAGCTTGTATATTTTAGTTTGATGAATAATGACATGTATTTATGACACATTTTACTTATTATCAAAATTGTTTTATATTGTAAAGATATATTATAATTACTGTAAAATTATATTATTATTTTTATATTATTATTATTTATTATTATTATATTTTATTATATTATATATTATATTATTATTATTAGATTATATTATTATATTGTTGTTGTTGTTGTATTATTTTATTATTATTATGTAAATATTTGATTTATTTAATAATATAATACTTAATTTGAAAAGTAAAAATTTAAATAAAAATATAAGTATAATGTTAATTTAAATTACTATACATAACATAATACTTAATATAGGAATTAAATCATATGCATTAACTCATGCTAATAAGAATAAGTTTATTAAATGAGAACAATTATGAACATTACATAAAACACTTATCATATGCTTAAATAGTTATTATAGGCGTCTTACGAAAAATAAAAAATTACCAATCTACCCATAATTTTTTATTATATAGTAGTATAGATAATCTATACTAATAAATGATACATTGGGTGGACACGTGTCATCGTCATATTAACTCTACCATTTATTTTCCCATCCAAATCATTTATTAATTTTTAAGAAGTCAAAATAATTAATTTTTCTAAATTTTCTCTCTCTCTCTCTCTCTCTTTTTGACATTCTAAATTTTTCTAAAATCAATATTTTTAATAAAACATATTTTTATTTATTTAGTTTTTAAATACGGTATCTTTCAGGCATATGAAATATTCTAAAACGATCTTTCTAAATAAAAATTTTATTAAACTATTTTCTAAAAAAATTAAAAAAATAACTAAAACCCTGAGTTTTTAAACAATAAGAAATGTATAAAAATGATATTTTGTCAAAAAAATTATATAATATGAAAAAAGGTGTTTATAAAACCAAAATAACTAAAAACCATAGTTTTGTAATAATGATATTTTTATTAAAAATGACATTTTAGAATGACATGTTTCTTAACATATTTCAAAAAGGAGAGTTTTAGAAAACACTTTTGAAATGAAACTTTTAAAAAATAATAAAATAATTTACTAACTAAAGTTCTTACTCACATGTAAATTTAATCATATCTTATATAACAAATAGTTTTTATATTTCTAACTTTTCATTAATTTTAATATTTTTTATCTAAACTGTGTAATACACGGGACTATAATCTAGTAAAATATATTTATCTACAACTACCAAAAAAAATGAGAGGATGAGCGTATCATTAAGGAGGATATGGCTGGACAGATAAATTTTTTAGATCATCTATTACACCGTATTTCTTTTTCTTTTCATTTATATCACTAAATAGTTAAGCGGTAAGAAAACCAACATATTTTGCCATGGTGTCCTAGATCGTATTGTTGTAAAATGAAGGCAAATCAACAATGAGATTTGTGGTTTGAAATGACTATGATTAACTATCACCGTATCTTTGGTGATGCAGTTAGTCTTGTGTATTTGTGTTCACTCATACCGACGTCACCCGTTCTAGCTTGATTCATTTAATTTGACTTGTCCTAGTTTGGTCCGTTTTGAAATAGCCCAGTCTAGCCTTGTTTAATTTTTGCCTCCATTGACGAGGAGTCCTGGATCCGGCACTATGCAGAATGATTCTCTCATATTTTTTGTTTACCGGTACCGTCACGGATTCCAATGAGACTTTCAAATTTCAGTTCACTTTGGAAGAATCCAAATTGCTACAAGTTTCGGGAACCGGGTTTAATAATCAAAAACATGGTTGCAATGAAGTCTGTTGTGCCTTCCTACCCCGAATGGAGGACTGGAGAGTAGCTCCTGAATAAATATGATAATCTTGAATGTTAACATTCATGCGACTCTTGATTAAAAATAATGAAAACAGAAAACCAAAAGCCCCCTATAACAAGGCACCAATATGTTAATTGAGTAGATTCCTAACAAATAGCCAGGAAACTACCAAATAGCCAAAGTAAAATGTTACTGAAATTTTTAATAAGATTCCTAACAAGCACACGCATATACCTCGAATGACATGGTCAGGGTTCGTGTCTCTCTTCCCTTTGTGATTCACAGAAAACCATACTACACAACACCACATTCAAAACTTACCATCTGTGCATGTAGTTGGTAAATAAACAACTCCACAAACCAAAGCAATATTTGACGCTCAATCATCTAAAAAGACATCATCTTTCAGGTTATCTTCTAAAACAGCTCCATCAATGCTGAACAACATCTGCAACAAGAAAAATAATGTTAACGCACATAATACACTGGAATAGGTGCACCATGCACAAACAACTCCACAGGTATATGAAATCAATAATTTGGAGTTAAATACATGAATGGTCTATGGTTTATAGAAATCACAGATTTGGCGTCCAAGATTGAAAAGTTTCTGGTTTCAATTTGGTAACACTTTCAGGATCTAACACTAACTTCCATCTAATATTTTATTTCTTTAAAAAGACCCTATCTGCCTTGCACATGGGAGTAGGGTTGCAAAACACACCAAACGAATATGAACAAGGCCTTGTAAGTGTTCGTTCATTAAAGAAATGAGCTTGTTCAACTTCAAACACAAAAATTAAGAACATACAAAACGAACACATTAACAAATATATTATCAAACATTCACGAATAGACATTAACGAACATATTATCGAACGTTCAAAAACATAAATGAACGAACACGGTTGTGTTCATGTTCGTTCGTTTAACTAAACGAACGGAATTTTCTTGTTCGTGTTCGTTCATTTATTAAACGAACGGAATTTTCTTGTTCGTGTTCGTTTATTTATTAAACGAATGAACATAAACGAACTTCCGTCGAACGGTTCAAGAACTATTCGTTGAACGTTTGGTTCGTTTGCAACCCTACATGGGGAGTATTTTGGTCCTTCTAGTAATTAAATTTCATTACTTACCCTTTTGACTAAAAAAACAAACCCCCTAATCATTTAATTGAAAGCCCATTTAACGGGGTGTTGGTGTTCGACCAATATATGTTACAACTAACAATTATAGATTCCAAAGTACAACTTGTTAACTTAGACACAAACGTGTTATTTTGACCAAACCACATGAACCATTTATATATTTAACTCTAATTTTAATACAAATTCCTATATCATTTCACCGATCATCATATATTAGATGTCATGATTATGACCATATACTAATAAGTGGGTGATTTGGGCAATAAAAAAAAAGTAGCTCATAGAGAGCAGGTTAAGTAGCTCAAGGAGGTCAAACAAGTTGAGTCATCCCAACTACAAAGCCTATTTTAGTGCATCTGCATCTAAACTCCTAAATCTTATTCCTTCAAAAAATTGATGATTATTCTTTTCATAAATGATTGATGACAAAGTTCTAGGGAGTAACCCGAGCCCTTAACCAACTTGCCCAACCGTAAAATTACATACCCTTCATCACAGATGGTGGTGTGTAGAACTCTTGCCAAACATTTTGACATGAAGTCAGATCCATATTTAATGATCTTGCAGCAAGATATGCAGCTCCAGCAGCAATCTGGTGTGGTTTGAACTGAAGCCAAAGTGAGCTACGTAGCCTACACAAGCATAAAAAACAATTTAGAAAATAACACGAAACAAAAAAGACCAGTGGATAGCATATTATTAAGCAACCATATGATGATTAACAAGCCATTTGTAGGAATTGAATGAACATTCAAGATCTGGCACATCAACTTTAGAGCTTTTAGTAATTACCAAAACTGTAATGTTAACATATGAAATGTTGAATCAAGTGTCCCAAGTTAGTAGGCAGGCCAAAGCAATTTTATCTTACCAAAAAGAAAGCAGCATCTTGTGAACATTCCATGCACCATTTGTAGAATTGCAGAGAGAGAGAGAGCCTTTAGCATACAAAAGATTATTGCAGATGAATTTGAACCCCAGTAGTTAATGAATAGGCAGAAGCAACTAATCTGGCTAATAATGCCACCCTAAGAAAGTCTTCTTTCAATGGAAGCTTGCCCATATGCATGTTTTAAGCTACAATTTTATTTATATTCTTCTCGAACACAAACTTGCAGCAGCTCTAAGCTAATGATATTCAAGAATAGCAACTTCGACCCACTTACGAGCTACACAGACTCCAAGCATGAAATGTGCTTATTGTAGACGTTGACATTTTACTTATACTTTTCCTCCAACATGTAAAATAGGTGAATACAATTGAAATGGTTAAAATAGATTAAGTTGAAAGGGTCAAAAGTCACCCACGAATGTATTCAAAATGCATAAAACTTCCCGAACCTTTTTATTTTAAAATCAGAGTATACTTGTACTAATAAAGTACTTTAATCATAATTAAAATAATAATTACCAAGGGGAATTCAAGGAATGAATAGACCTAATATTTACATCCACGTCAAACCAACCATTTGTCAAGTTGTTTTGATCCGACTTGATTTAATTTATTACCCAACCCAAACCACCCATTTTGCTACCTGAGTGCTTGTGATACATGCACCTTGCACAAGACAAATCTTTCCATACGTTACATGTTTTATTTGCATCACACTATTCAACCAACTGTAACATATTAAATTTACTAAGGCATCAAACTATTATCTCAAGTGCTTTCTCTCTATCTCTAGCACCATCGGTACTAGCTTAGTACCGTCACCGTCACCATCAACGGTCACCACCACCAACGGTACCACCACCACCACCGGCCACCGGCCGACCAACGTCGACCACCGAAACACCCCGGCCTCTGTTTTATTGCTCCGACGCTTGCTCTCTCTCTCTTTCTACGCAAGCTACCCCACCTCTTACGCCATCCCCCCCCCTCTCCCCCACCTCTCCCGGAGCAACACTACGAAAAACGGACCACCACACCGGCGCCGGAAGCACGACCACAGCCAGCCGCCACCCCACCCCCACACCTTCTACACATCCCCCCCCCCCCAGCCACCACCACCACCCCACCTCTTGGTTTTCTGTGAGTCTTGTAACCCTAGAAGGTTACGGACTTCACTCGCTCGGCGAACCCTAACTTGGGAAACCCCCACTGTGAGATCTTTCTAACCTGTTATATTTCCTGTTTAGTTCTAAAATAACCTTGTAGTCTGCTCTAAAAAAATATATATATTTCTTTTATTTAGATTGTTTGCTGGGTAAGTGAGATATAATAGATAACAGGAGACTTTATGTTGCCCCGAGATCATGTCCAGTGACGAAAGATGCATTTACTGGGAAAAAGGGTTATGGGTTACGAGTGGCATTATGGAATGTAGGAACCCTTACTAGTAAGTTACTAGAGTTAATAGATGTGTTAAGGAGACGTAGGGTTCAGATAGCGTGCTTCAGGAGACTAGAAGGCGGGGAGGGAGGGCAAAGGAGTGTAATGGGTATAAATTATGGTATTCTGGGTCAGATGGAACAAAAAATGGAGTAGGTTTTCTAGTGGCTAAGGAACTCCAGGATAATGTAGTGGAGGTCAGAAGATACGACGATAGACTTATGTTATTAAGGATAGTAATAGGGGACGAAGTAGTGGCTGTAGTTAGTGCGTATGCTCCGCAAGTTGGCTTAGGGGAAACGGAAAGAAATAAGTTCTGGGAGAGTCTAGATCACGTTATGGGAGACATTCCGCGAGAAGTTTTTACATAGGAGGAGATTTTAATGGGCATATCGGTAAGGACAATGATCATTTCTCGTTGGTGCATGGAGGCTTTGGGTATGGTCTGAGAAATGACGCCGGTAGGGAGCTCCTTGATTTTGCATTAGCGCATGGCCTAAGCATCATAAACTCCTTTTCAAGAAAAAAGACTCGCATCTTATTACGTTTAGCAGCGGGAGGAAGACACACACAGATAGATTACTTGCTGATGAGGGGAGAAGGTCGTAACTCGGGAAGGACTGTAAGACAATACGGGAGAGAGACAGTAAGCACCCAACATCACATGTTGGTGGCGGATCTACGCGTGAAGAGAGCAATTATCCAACCACCTAAGAGAAGCAGACCTTCGATCAGATGGGGCCAACTAAAAGACGAAAAGATTACCGCCTTTAGAGAAAAGATCATACCAACGAACATGACTGGGCCGCAGGAAGACGCCAACCAAAAGTGGGAGGCTATGGCAACTAGAGTCATTCAAGCAGCGAAAGAAACGCTTGGGTTACAACAAGTAGAACAGTCGGTCATAAGGAATCCTGGTGGTGGAACGAAAATGTACAAGAGAAGATAAGAACTAAACAACAAAGTTTTAAAGACCTTTACGCTGTAATAATGAGGAAGAACGAGCAGAGTTAAAAGATAAATACAAGAAGGCCAAACGAGAGGCGAAAAAGGTTGTGTAGAGGCAAAGAACACAGCGTATGAGAGGATGTATAAGCGATTACAGACTAAGGAGGGGGAAACATGACATGTTAAGATTGCCAAGGCAGAGAGAAAGTAGAAGTCAGGACGTGAGAAGGGTTATGTTTATAAAGGCAGCGGATGAAAGGTCTTGGTAAGGGAGAAAGATATCAAGGGGAGATGGAAAACGTACTTCGATAACCTTTTCAACTTAACGAACAGTAATCAACAAACTGAGATCGATAAAACAACTCAAACAACGCAACAAAACAAGTGTTATTGTAGAAGCATTACAACCGATGAGGTTACGAGAGCATTGAAGAAAATGGAAAGGGCTAAGGCGGTGGGGACGGACAACATACCGATAGAAGTGTGGAAGTCTCGGAGATGAGGGCATACAATGGCTAACGGACTTATTCAACGCTATCTTTAAGACCGGAAAGATGCCAGAGCAGTGGAGAAACAGTGTAATAGTCCCAATATATAAGAAAAAAGGAGATGTTCAATGTTGCGCAAATTATAGGGGAATAAAGCTATTAAGTCACACGATGAAGCTATGGGAAAGAATTATTGACACGAGAATTAGACGAGAAACTCAAATAGCGGTAAACCAGTTTGGATTTATGCCAGGACGCTCTACGACGGAAGCTATACACGTCATAAGGAGGATAATAGAGAAAAGAAAAGAGACCTACATATGGTATTCATTGACTTAGAAAAAGCCTATGACAGTGTGCCGCGACAACGCATTTGGGAAAGTCTATGACTTAGAAGGATGCCAGAGAGGTATATCAAAATAATACAGGATATGTATGACGGGGCAAAAACGTGTGTACGAGCACCTGTCGGAGACACAGACTTCTTCCGGTGGAAGTGGGACTCCACCAAGGATCGGCACTGAGCCCTTTTCTCTTCACAGTAGTGTTGGATGAGATGACCAAGTCTTTACAAGAGCAAGTCCCATGGTGTATGCTGTTTGCGGATGATATTGTCTTAATATCAGAATCTAAGACGGGGCTTAACGAGAGACTAGAACAGTGGAGAGCAGCACTAGAATGCAGAGGCTTAAGGATATAGTCGTTCTAAGACAGAATACATGCATTGTAACTTTAGTGGCGAGGCTGAAGAGGACACCCAAATCAGTTTACAGGGCATGGCGGTTCCGCGGACGGCTAGGTTCAAATACCTTGGCTTGTACGTACAGGAAGACGGAGAGATACACAGCGATGTAGCCCATCATGTGCAATCAGGATGGTGCAAGTGGAGAGCAGCATCAGGGATTCTGTGTGATAAGAGGTTCCCAGCAAAACTAAAGGGAAAACTATACAGAGTGGCAGTACGACCAGCGATGTTATACGGCACAGACTGTTGGGCCATAAAGAAAACGCACGAGAGACAAATGGAGGTCGCAGAAATGCGAATGCTGAGGTGGATGTGTGGGCACACAAGATTGGATCGGAAGAAACGACGTCTTTCGCCAAAAGCTAGAGGTGGCTTGTATCACAGACAAAATAAAAGGGGGAAGACTAAGATGGTTTGGACACGTGAAGAGGAGGACGAGGGCAGCGCCTGTTCGATCAGTAGAGAACATCATCTTAGAGGGTAGGAGGTGTAGAGGTAGACCTAGGTTGACCTGGGACGAGATTATTAGGCGAGATATGATAGACCTGCATCTTTCTGAGCACATGATCGAGGATAGGACTGAGTGGAGGCGTAGAATTAAAATTAAGGACTTTTAGGGGGTTTGTGGGTGAGAAGGGTTTTCGGTGTCATGTATTACTTAACCCTTAGGGTGTTACTTTCCGGTTTTTATGTGGTGCGCGCTAGATAAATCTTCTTGGGATACCTATCTATGTATGTTTGCTATGTTATGCGATTGTATGCTATGTATTCATTACCATTACTATTGCTATTGACTTTGTTAACGAGTCGGGGGTCTCTTCGGAAGCGGTCTCTCTATCTGTCAAGATAGAGGAATGACTTGCCGCCACTTACCCCTCCCAGACCCTGCTTTCAGCGGGATACACTGGGTATGTTTGTTTGTTTATCAAACTATTATGTACTGATGGAAATCAGAAGGTCATGTCAACTGACAAAAACAGCAGTAAAGAAAACTGGGTGAATGCGTGCAATGTTTATTCTTTTAGTAATAAAGTTGATAAATACTCGGTAAGAGAACTTACTACTGCCTAGATGCATATATCATGAACACTAATGGTGCCGATAACTGAATAGCAGCAGCATAATACAATATTACCAAAAAACTATTTAACAATACTAACATTGTAAAGATAGAGAATAATTTATCAAGAATATAATAAACAATAATAAACAAGTAAAAAAAACAAAAAAAAAAAACTGGAGGTGGCATTATTGATCCATTTGACACTGACTACCGAGACAACTTAGTTACGTTTGATTGATAAGTCTAATAGACAAAACTAAAAATAAAATGGGCCAACCAACCCATTTTGACCCTCCAAAAATTGAACACAGTTAAAATTTTAACCCAGGCCAGTTTTGACCCTATATCCAACTACTGCCCATACGCGTCCATTTTAACCCTCAAAACAAGAAAATCCACCTAGCACGATCATAAATTTCAGAACCACACATATAACAATAGGCATGCATGTAACATAACTTTTATGTAGTCCACCACTAGAATGAGAAAAACCGATACCCAGCTCAGACTCACCACCCATTTTAACCAAGCACCACAAAACTTATCCAGTAAATACCCAGCAAGGCTGCCAAACTAGCAGCCGTGATCCACAAAATAACAGCTTGGTCCAAATGGATTGGCATGAGAACTCAATACTTAAATTGAATTTTGGTCTAGATAAAACATGACATGGAAATGTTACAGGTCATGTGCATAAAACAACATACTTCTATATTAAATGTTGATGCCTGTCATACGAATTTGATACTTGGAATGCATATGCTGACAAATGAAAAGTGAAACAAATGAAGAAATAAACCCTAACTGACAAGGTGGACATGTGCACGGTATGGGGAGGGTGCACCATGCAAACTAGTATTATGCTATGTCATGTCCTTGGGAACATATTGTTGGGTATCAACTATCAAAGTAGGAAAACTAGAATAATAGAAATTGTAAGCAAATACCAATCAAACAAACATACTACGCAAAGTTCCACTCCAACAATAGGTCTAGGTAGGATGAGATGAGGGCAAACATCCTCTATCCCCTAAAATAGAGAGGTTGCTTCTAGAGAGACCCTTAGCTCATAAAGCTAACACCATGGGCAATTTCAAAATTACGAGTTTCAAAAACAAGCAAAAAAAGAACAAAACATCCTCTAGCAATTAGTAGTTTCTTGAAGAAACTAAATATATATACTTGCACTTTGACTTCAAACTCATTTTTCATTATGTGAAGGCATGAAGCTCCGAATATATCTTTACTTTTTTGTAGTCCATGCGGGCATGATAACAACTGCTTTTGATGAGGGAGTTAATAAGGGTTACTGCTCTTATCAAACATATAGATTGTAATCGTCTTTTTTTGGTTTTATCATAGAAGTTAACCACTAAGCAAACTGCAGGTAACTGCAATTGAGATTAACCAACATAAGATTAGGTTTACGTTCAGCCTTCTAGCAGACCACATAGAGGTTAAATGAACCATGAACACCCCCTAGGTCAGACAACATATGAGGTTAAATGAACCATGAACACCACCTAGATCAGACATGCTAAAAAAGAATTTCATAGAAACTGCATCCAAACACATCGGTTGTTCAACTTCAGTGAGAAATAAAACATCATATCTATCCACCAGCTAAGAAAATCATACAGGCGTGCATGCATGCTACTCTTCTATTGACCTGCAATTATATTTCAATCCAAATAAATCAATATTTAATACCGACAAACACATGGCTAGTGCTTAAGAGAACTGAAGACCTTGCATGGTCGCCTGTTATCTTATGTTATTCCATATTTCCATGTATGATAAAAATAAACAACATAGGTGCCACCAAATCTAAAATTCATATATGACTATGTTCTTATTCCATAGAACTTGTTATAAGGAAGTATAATGACTCACCCTTCACTAACCAAGCTCAAAGCAAGGTTGACCAGAAGTGACTGTGCAAGCCCTAATTTGCCAAGAATTGATGTAAGATGAGAATATGGATGCTGCACATTAAGCTCAAAGTTTAAAGTTGTCAAAATCACATTCTCAGCTTCAATCACCCTCTCCCGGTATGATCAAACCAATCCTGTTAGATATTGACTCTTAGACAAAAAAGTATATGAATTACAAAATACTACAAAAGTTATGTACTCACCACAGGGAGTAAATAGCAGAGTACATTAAAATCCTGTTTGTGGAAAATTTCAGAGGAAGCTCTCAAGACATTGTTCAGAGGGCAAGGTGTCTCTTCAGACTTTGCAGCAAGGAAAAGAGCAGCAGTAGCAATCAACTGCAAGATAATTTGTCCAAAAATAATAGTAATTAAAATTGAAAAGTAACCTGCATGCAATAATTAATAGCATCTAAGACCCAAAGTTGTTTCAGAAGATAACAATTTTAATATCATAGTTTGATAAATTCTCCTATCATTAGGCATTACTATGCTTAGTTCTTTACCAAAGAGACATCAACTTACAAATCTATCATGCGATGCATGTGACTGCCGGACAAAAAAACGATGGCATAGAACCATAGAAGTTCCAATGGTAGTTTGTGGCCTGCAATAAAATAAAGAAAGTTGTCAAATAACAAAGTGAGCACAATCAGAAAAAAGGTTTATATTCCTATAGTAAAATTAATCAAATATTCAACTTACAGCTCAAGACGAAGTCCAAGGTTCTGAAGAAACGCACAATAAGAGTACGTCGTGTGTTCCTGCAAAGCATCAATACCATCTTTTCTGGAAGGAGAAAACCTCTCAATTTCATCACGTGACATAAATTCAGAATCGTTTCTTCAAATCTTGTACGATCACGTTTATAGCTTGTAGATGTGATCTTAGAGCTTGAAGGGGAAATGCCATATGTTGAGGGTTGGTT
Source organism: Flaveria linearis (assembly GCA_024085815.1). Lineage (NCBI taxonomy): Eukaryota > Viridiplantae > Streptophyta > Magnoliopsida > Asterales > Asteraceae > Flaveria > Flaveria linearis. The sequence goes on along the minus strand of CM044004.1, from coordinate 50,741,433 downwards.
ATAAGATGTACCATAACTTTCCCAATTAGTGGCAGAAAATTTCCTTCTTTTATGAGAATGTAGAACTTCAGGTTCAACGTAATTATACATGTTATACTGCTGTATAGAGTCATTTGAGAAGTCATGGGTGGTGTAATAGTTTCTTCTATGGTTATTATTACCGTAACGCCTGTTGGTGGTAAAGGCTGTGGCATACATGTGAGGGTGATTTCTTCCAAAGGAACATCTGAAATCACCAGGATATTGATTGTTTTCTGTATGATGAGGCCTAGCAAAGGACATTGTTCCTGTAGAAATGGTCAATAGCAAATAAATAAATTAAAGGACACAATGAACTGAATATGTAAAGATGTAATCAGCTAAACTAAAGTTTGTGCAACATCCAGATTACACGCAACCCAAGTCAGCTTCACATATGAAGAAGTTCTTATAAGCTTATGTAACAACATCAGACAAATTGATCGGCAAGCAAAGCATAGAGAGATAGGTTAAGTTTAAAAGATAATAATAATATCAATATTTCTTTTCTCATGATCGATTTATAGATGAAACAACGGGCAACAAATCTTTACACGTTTTAAAAGAATTTTGGCATCAGATAACACAATTCATAGTCAATTTTAGATTTTCCTGCATATACACCTAGATTACTTCAATACCTTGACAAGAACATCAAAGGAACTAAGAATCTGAAGTCATCAGGTTACAAAACAACAAAAATCAACAATCTGAGTCATCAGGTACAAAACAACAAAAATCTCTCCATATCACACGTCACAGCAAAAAAAACTATAATTACTCAAATTCCGAAAGCAAAAAAATCAACCAAAAACATCGAGAGCAGCTTTTGTTAGAACAAAATCATGTTTTACATAAAATCGTACCGATGGCAGGAGAGAAGCTCGATCCAAGGTCTCGATCGTCTTCGAATCGGAGAAGAGTTTTGAGATTGGGGAAGTGGTGGAATAATCGTGTCTCCAAAAGAAACCGTCTGCCAAATGAATAGAAGAGCATCGAAAGAGATCTTCAAATATCCGGAAAAAAGAATAAAGTTTTTAAAATATTTTTGCTTTTTATCTGTTCAAAACTACCTATGTATTTACGGGTTCAATAAAAAAATTATACAATTTCATAGTATGTATTTATTACGGAATCATTATATACGTTCATAGCACAGATTTTTATTATATAATAAAAAACCTTTTTAAATTGTCAACCCAACATAAACCAAATAATAATTAAATTAATAAATTAACCAACAATGTTATGTTTATATCAGTTGGTTTTTAACAATCATAACAAATTATTTCTCACAATAATGAAAACACGTTCAAACAAAACGTAATCAAGTTTTTAAAGAGCTAAAGGTAAGCTTTTGATAAACACTACTACAGTTGTGAAGTAAAAATATTATTATGAATAACTAGAAATACACACCTTAACAAGATGAACAATATAATATAACTTGACTACGCACTTAACATAATATAACATGATTAGCAATTATCAGTTATACCGAACAAATAAAAATACATCAATTTTTCAAAAAAAACCTAAGAAGTTGTACATGTTTGAATGTATATTTATATACACACATATACTTTTTTACCAATATCTTATGAAGCTTTTGGTATATGTCCACCCGCAAAGAACTAATGCAGGTGAAACAAAACAAATACTTGTGCCTAACAGAAGAAATGCGTACAAGACTTGTACACACGTAACAACAAATGTGGATGTGCAAGATAGAAATTCAGGTGAAGAACCACTTTTGCGGATACTGTTATTTTGTATTTTGTACTTAGTATTCCTAGATTGTATGTTAAGGTATTTAGGTCATTGTATAGGTCATATGTCTGAACTATAAATAGATAAGGTTTTTATCATTTTTGTAACTCTTAGTCTACAATAGAAACTTTTGCACAAACTTTCATGCTGAAAGCTTTGTACATATAGAATTCAATACAATACATGATTATGAGTATTTCTGAGTGTTTTTCTTTGATATTTGTATTTCCGCTACAAATTTTTATTGAAATCGTCTAATATATTCGATCCTCATTGATACTAACCTGGTCAATTGGTATTAGAGCCTTGGCTCTTTAAATCATCAAGAACACCGACTGTCCTTCATGATTCTTGGTCGAACTATCATTTGATTTGCTTTCATTGTGTTCACACAACTGATTAGCCATCAAAATAGATTTACTGATGTTTTGAATCAATTAACACTTTAATTCATCATGATTGAAGAACACTGTTACATTGATCAAGTCAACATTAAAATCGAACCTATTCACCAAATTACAGAGTGATAGTGAGCTAAACAACCTGAGATTAGTTAGGAGATTCTAATCAAAGGGTTTACATCAAATTTGAGTGAAAAACATCAAGAAATTCATTAAAACAAACAAACAAAATGTTGAACTATTCATCGCATTTGTGTTGAACACTGTTAATCGCATTTTCACACTGACTACTGTTGATACATATTGATGTACCTAGTTTATGTTCTGAAATGTAAAAGTCTTTCATGTCTTACATATATGTAATCGATGTAATGAATTGAATGAATGATATATGAAGTGCATTGTGATGTTAATTTATGTTTGATTATGTCATGATATCATTATATTAAATGTGTTGCACGTGTATGAACTAACTATATAGGTTTGATGTTGTTCTACATGTTCTAAGTCAATAAGAACTTAGAAGTATGTTTAACTTATTCATGTGATAGTTCATGCTAATAGACCATGCTAATAGACCATACGCATGAATATATCATGCTTATGGACCAGTCGCACGACTGAATCAAAAGACTGGATCAGTTGCACGACTGAGACATAAGATTGAGTCAGATGAGTCAATCGCATGATTCAGTCGCACGACTGAACCATGCTAATGGTTCAGTCGTACGAATGAAGACAGAAAACCTATAAATATCACGTAATTCGTGAAAAAACACAACACTTTGAATACCTAGTAACCTAGCCGTCCAGAGCGTACCAAGACGTCAATCCAAATTCATAGTTCGTTTCTGATCAATTCTCATTCGTTCTTAACGTTTGTTTCATCGTTGGATTGATTAGGATATTCGTTCTCACTGATTGGATCGCCAATCAAATAGGATTCCACACTATTTGATTCGGTATCACGCAGAATCCGTTAGTACTCCGTACGTAATCGGTCCTAACAAGTGGTATCAGAGCTTAGGCTCGTGATTTTGCGTGGTTTCAATTGGTTTTGGTGTCAAAACTAACGTTTTATTCAAAAGATACACTTTTTCGCTTAAAACTTGGTTTTGTCGAGTTTCTGTCTCAAAAGTTTCGACTTATTCCCATACGGCAGATTAGGGTTCTTGAAAATTCGTAATTTTGAGTCAAGTGTTCAAAATTTGATTTTTTCCCGCAACAGCAGCTTCAGTCGCACGATTGGCCCAATCGCACGACTGAACTCCATTCGCATAGTTCAATCGCACGACTGAACTCATTTGCACGGTTGAAGTTCTCCATTCGGTTGACCTCATTCGTCTAGTTCAATCGCACGACTAAATCTAATCGCACGATTGAAGCCATTCGCATCCCTCAATCGCACGGTTGAACCAGTCGGCCTATCCAATCGCATAGGTCAATCTGTCCTATTCTTAGTTCACCAAGTTTAAAGAAATGGAAGATCAGTTCTCTGCTTTTACTGCTGGAAAGGATTCACGCATCCAGAATCTTCTACTTCTGGAAAGTGAGATTGGGAACCACAACAAACCGCCAAAGCTGTAACGTTGGATGAATACCCATAATGGAAACAACGGTTTGAAATCTACCTGAATGGAGTTGACCCAATTTGTGGACGTCTATTAAGACTGGTTACGTGGTACCAGTCAGTGCTAATGGGTTAAAGCTTACATTGGGAGGAATGAATGAAGCCCAAAAGACTATGCATAATGCTGAAAAGAAAGCATATACCTTGTTGACTCAGTCAATACCTAAAGATATATTCATCAGTTTTCTGAGAACAAGAAGTCTAAGAAGTTATGGGAAGCCTTAGAAAAGAGATACAAAGGCAATGCAACTCTGAAGGCGCTCAAGGCAAAAGCTCTTAAAAAGGAATTCGACAATTTCTCACCAATTGGAAATGAGAGCTTAGATGATATCATTGACAGATTCTATCATCTTATGAGTGAGTTACACACTCATGGTGTGGTTACATCCATAGAAGACAAAGTCTCTAGCTTTGCTGATGGGTTACCAGACAAATGTGATCCATTTGTGTCCAATTTAAGACAAAATGAGACTCTTGCTACCTTGGACATAAATGACTTCATTTTAAAGCTCAGGGAGGAAGAACTGCATCAGAAATACAAGTCAAAGAAAGGATCCTACGCTCAGAATCCTGCTTTATACAACTCAGTTCCAACTCCTACTACGTCAGGTGCACCATTACAAACTGCTTTTGTATCTAACTCCTCTGCTCCTTCTCAGTGCAGCCCATCAGGTACCGACACGTCGGGTCATCTGGAACCCACTACATAGTTCCTGAGGCAAATGCTACGAAGTTAAAGACTGAGAATCTCGGGAATGTGACTGTGGAAGTAGCGAAAGAGCATATGGACCTTCTAGCTGCAGTTGTCCAATCTTATGATGGTCTGGTTGCTGGAAAGATTGGAAACTATCATCTTGCTGATGAAGATTACGAGCAAGTTGATGAAACTGAGTTAGAGCGCATGGATATCATGTGGGCCTTGGCCAGTGCTGTGAGAAGAACAAAGAAGTTCGTGAAGAAGACGGGACAAAACTTGGTGGCAACTAAAGATACTATATTTGGATTTGATAAAACCAAGGTCACGTGCTTCAATTGTGGTGAGAAAGGGCACTTAAAGCATGTTAGGACCGAGTACGAACTGGTACTAATCGAATCTACAAGAAAACCAGATCAAATAGTGCGGAATTCTATTTGATTGGCGATCCAATCAGGGAGAACGTTAATCTGATCAAAACTAACGATTAGAAAATGTTAAGAATTGATTAGGAATGATCAGGAACGCTCTATGAAGTTGGAAGGGACGACTTGGACGTTCTGGGACGGCTAGGGTTGTGAATTCTCGAAGTCTTCATTTTCCACGAATTAAGTGGTATTTATAGGTTACAGTCTTCATTCGTACGACTGAGCCATGAGTATGGCTCAGTCGTGCGACTGAGTCATACGATCCATTCATACGTACGTATGAACCATAAGATTGAACCATTCGTACGACTGAGTCATTCGCATGACTCAGTTGTGCGACTGGCTCACACGCATGGTTCAGTCGTGCAACTGGGTCATAAGACATTCGTACGACTAAGTCATTCGCATGACTCAGTCGTGCGACTGGCTCACACGCATGGTTCAGTCGTGCGACTGGGTCATAAGACTTAGTTAAACACATTCTCGAATCTTTATTGACACAGAACTATGTATAACAACTGTAAACCCATATAACATGTTCATATATGCGTGTAATAAACACTAATATAAAGATACAAGACATTCAATAACACATATTCATTCATTCAAGAGTTTTTCATTACAAATATCAAATGATTACATCAGTGTAACAAAATGAAAGTCCTTAAACATTTAAGTACATTAGAACTGGAACTAGGGACATGTGTACCAACAAACTCCCCCTTGGACCTAGTTCTACCTATTCTATGACTTCCTTTGAAAACTCTTCATATCTCTTGAATCTCTCTTCCTTTGAAACCCCAGCATGAATATCAAATGCAAAGCATAATCGTATACCGTGTTGAAACTAAAGTGCTTGCACGATATCATGCGTATCAAAAAACAGTGGCCACTGTACAAAGTATATATATCATTTGCTGACAAGTTCGTGAGCCACATTGGGTCGAACACCCTTATTGTCTCTAAAGTCCCCTCTCGATCCAACATAATGACTGCTTCTCCAGTACGCCAGTCATAGTACCACCATTTAAAATGGGGTGTAAAGTCTTGTGGCATCTCCCTCATAGGTATAAGTGACATCGTGCGTGGAGGTTGCCATTTCAAGACAACTTTCGGTCGACCAGAGATCGGATCAACTTCTGTATTGTGTATAAACCTTCTGGGCTGTTGTGGCTTGAAGTTGACCCACCTCGTGTGGTATTCTTTCTTCAATGCTTTCTCGAACCATCTCAATTTCTTTCCAGGAACTGCATAAAGCAGGTTCAAGCAAGCAAGTCGATTGAGCTCAAATCCAGGGAGAGTTTTTAGATCATGTGGAAATCTGAAATACTCAATTTCCTTCTCTCTTTTCACTGCGTAGACATTTAGATCATCAAGGTACGCCCAGCTAATGATTTTTCCTGACACCTTCTGATGCTTTTTGACCTTGTAGAGCTTGGTGTAGGCGTTTGACTTTGTAGGTTCCCTCTGCTTTCTCATTTCTTCCAGACAAGCTTCCCACTCAGCTTTACGTTTTGCCATATCTTCATCATCAGCTTGAGATATGTCTTCTGCAGCTTCTTTCTCGGCAACCCTCTCTTCTACTTTGTCGAAGGTGCTGCTTGCAAACGTAGAGGTGTACTGGGGATAATAGTCAACTGTCACATCTTCGATCTCAACCTCATCAACCCCTTGAAGTTCTTCATCACTGACTACATCAACTTCGGGAGCATCTTTGACCAATTCATCCGGGTTGAGCCAGAACATCTCAGCAAGTTGCTCATCAGTAAGGTCATGAATTATTTCTCCTTCTTCAGGAGTATAACTCACAGACCTACTGACTATCCCTTGCAAATCAAGTATCATAGTTAATTGAGACTTGATTTGCTGTAGGGGAGTAACATCATACTCTTCTTGCTGAGATGATTGATCTGCTTGATTAAAACGTGTAACACACCAATAGTTAGTAAGTAATCAAGACAATCAAACATTTGATAACAAAATATAAACATTAATTTTCATAACATTACTACATGATTCAAGTACAAAGCTTTCATAAATACATAGACATCTAAACTTTACTTTTGTCCTGAATCATGCTGGGATCTTCTGCAGTCAGGGAAGTAGGTGGGGGCAGAGGATGATGCTCCTTGGTCTTGCTTTCGCTTTGTTCTTCTTTCCTAACCCTGAGCTGAGGCAGATGCACTTGCATCTCCTTCTTCATCATCATCATCTTCCCGCCTTCCTCTTGCTTCTCCATCACCACTGACCTTATCATCATCACTCTCATCATCTTCTCCATTATCATCATCATCATCATCATCATCTCCTTCTCTGATCTTAAGAGGCTCATCCTTAGATCCTTTGAGCTTGAGCATGATGGTCTTATTGGCAGCCTCAAACTCCTCTAGTTTCTTTGATGATTCCACCTTATGCTCTTGGAGTTGGGCAATCTGCTAGGCTTGCTATGAGATCTGCTGTGCTTGGGTAGCATTGAGCTCCACAAGCTGACGTATCTATGCAGTCTTCTCCTCATCAGCAGCCAACAGCTTCAGCATCATACGGTTCAGTGCTGAAAGCTGTTCCTCCACTCCAATGGGAGGAAGGGATGATCCTGTAGGGAATGTGGGATGGGATGATGGTCCGGCTTGGTGACACCCTAACCTTGACGGCGGAAACATCGAGGTGTGAGGGTTAAGATCGTTCACAGCCACATAATGCTATTAATAACCCAAATATATATTAACCATAAGTTCCATTGTACCATTACAAACATAAGTCTCAAAGAAAGTAAATAACATAACATAATATGTAACAAGCCAATTTTTCATTTATTTAACTAGGTCCATTCCTAGCTGTGAAAGCACTTCAAGATGTCAATCAAACTTAAGCATTTCCTGAAACATGTTAAAAATAAAAGGTCAACAATAATGTTGGTGAGATTTCCATAGTTTTCAATACATAAGTATATAAAAGATAGCAATTCATGTTGTAAGTTAGAGAATAAAGTAACTAGGGATGTAAGACAGAATGCACAATCAAACATTGATAAAGTTTACAAGTCTCAAAGTTTACAAGTATATACGATTAGCTAAGTGTACTTGAATCAACCAAGCAGGCTTGTTAGGCCCATAGATCTATGACGTCGCCAGGCTAGCAATAGTTAATGATTGTACATATATTCGATATTACATGGTAGCTACAAATGTCAACTAACCACAATATACAGGTGAAATGCCATAAGTTTACAAGAATTAAACGTGTTTACAAATGCAATGTTTATGATGTAACATGTTTCACCCTAAAGTGTAAAAATAATAAAAGGGGTATAGAAATACTCACATGCCAATTAAGTATAGGAATGATGATTATTAAGAATATAAATAAACGTTCCAATGCAATCCTTCACAAGGTACCTAAGAATATATATATATATTTAGAAGGTTTAAGTTCAATAATAAGTTTAACGAATTAACGAGGACTAGGGTTTTAAGTGGATTTGGGGCTTGTTAAATAATTATCTTTAACAAATGAAAATCATTCATGTTTTCTTGAAAAATATATATTTATATATATACCAAGATGTGAAAAAGAACATTTACAATAACTTGAAAAATATATATAAAGTTGGAATAAAGTTTTATAATGAAATAAGTACAATTTAAATAATATTATTTAAAAAAACGTTTGGTCTAATAATTTATTAATCATTATTTATAATCTATTTAACATGAAATTATTCATGAACAACCCTTGTTAAAATGTTTTGTTAACAAGATATATTTATTTGTAAAATTTATAGTTTTAATCAATAAGGGTTAAACTAATAAAATTTGTGGTGGTTTACATCCTCATTTAAAGTCTATTTTATAAAGATATCCCAATTATAACCTTTATTTCATAAAAATTATCAAATTATTTAAAGAAACAAATTTTACAGAAATTTATTAAATGACCCTAAAATAATAAAAGTTACAAAACTTCTTTCTATAACTTTTAGAAATTTTTTCTATAATTTTTTATAAGCCAAAAAGCCTAAAAAAATATGTGAGGTTGCCCGGGTTCAAACCCGGGACCTCTAGTATGGAATGTGAGTGCAGAACCAGTAAACCAAGGCCTCAGCCGCGGTTTAACTTAGTTTCTGAAATTTAAAACAGAAACATGAGAATATCCCCAATTCATATGAACCCTAATTTCAATTTGGATTAAATTAACCACCAATTTGATTATGTTGACAACTATGATCTTAGGGCTTTTGTTCCTCATGATTAAACGAACAAAAAGATCGGTTTAATTACCTGATAGAGTTTGAAATTCGCTAGAACACGAACGATGCTCGGTCGTGACTTGTTCTTGATTCAATCGTGGAGTGTGTGTGTGTTTTGTAACAAATTGAAAGTTCAGATAGTTTAGGAAACCTAATTAGAGTAAAAACCCTCTATTATATAGGTTCAATTCGATCGATTAATTGTCCAACGGCCATAGGGTTTATGTCGAGAGTTTCAAGTCGATTTAAGGTTGTTAATTGTTGTTGCAGGTGAAATTAAACATCTCATTAACTTCGTAATGATTATACGAATGTGGATCCGTGTTTAATTTCATCATTGATGCGATTTAAGTGGGTAAACGGTTTTGATGTTGAGCGGGTTTCGGTTTCGAATTAGCAGGCTACCTTCACCGCGTTATTAGGCTAGTTAACATACATGTTCAGGTTCAAAACGGTTTCACGAGCATAATGGTACCAGTTTGAAGCAAAATGGTTTAGATTTGGGGCGGTTTGGACTCGCCGGAGTCGCGACTGGAGTGGCCGGACTCCCTTGCCAGAAACGCGGGGAAGGTGGGGAGGGGGGGTTAGTTTATACATTTACAACTCCAGTCCCTGTGGTTTTGTATTTTGTTTATTTAATTCCAAACTTAAGTTTTAGTTTTAAATTAATTTGCAGTTTGGTCCTTGGGGTTTTAAGGCTTTATCATTTATGTAAAAAAATTAATTAGTTCCAAGTTTTAACATAATATAACTTATATTATTACAAGATTAAGAATATTGTTTGATGTTATTATTATTATCATTATTATTATTATTATTATTATTATTATTATTATTATTATTATTATTATTATTATTATTATTATTATTATTATTATTATTTTTCTATTCTTATTATTATTACACAATTTAATAGCTTGATTAATAACTTTTAAAGATTAATGACAACTAAAAGATAAGCATAAATAACCCATGAGTTTCATAATTCACAACAATGGTCCTTACAAGATTAAACGGCGTCAACTTTTAATTAACATAAAATACGAAATGTTACATCTGTTGTGCTTGGGTAGCATTAAGCTCCACAAGCTGACGTATCTGTGCAGTCTTCTCCTCATCAGCAGCCAACAGCTTCAGCACCATACGGTTTAGTGCTGAAAGCTGTTCCTCCACTCTAATGGGAGGAAGGGATGATCCTGTAGGGAATGTGGGATGGGATGATGGTCCGGCTTGGTGGCTGGTGGTGGTAGTTATGTCTGTGGTGAATATGGGTGGTGGTGAATGAATGGGTGGAGAAGTATGGGTTGTAAAAGTGAAAGGTGGAGGTGTGATAGTAGCAGTGGGTGGTGTGGTAGTAGTGGTGGTGGCTGTAGTGGTAGAAGTGGTGGTAACCAATGTGAACCTCGGCTTCTTCCCCTTCTTGCCATAGGGTTGAGCCATCCTTTTTTTCCTCGATCCTTTGGATGCAGAGGCTCCCCTTGGCTACTGGGCTGGTCTGGGGAGTAAGGTGGATCAGAAGTAGCCTCCCCAGACTCACCCTAGCGTCCACCAACCGCCCTAACGCCTCTCTCAGTGGCTACGACCCGGCTCCCCACCGTTCGCACCAGAGGCTCCTCATCAGACTCCTCCTCATCAGGTTGGAACTCTTGATGGAATCCGGCAGTCTCAGCACCTCCTTGGGTGGATGGTGGAGATGTCACATCAGTAGCAGTGGCCCTAGATTGGGTGGGGCCAGTATCTCCACCATCACCACTGTTATCATCATCGGAGTCATCAGAGAACACTACATTCTCCACATCCAAATCACTGTCGTCATATCTCCACTTTTTGCCTCTCGGTGCCATATAATCATCCCTCGCTAGATGCCCGAATAACCTTCGAACCGGGTGCTTTTGAGTCTTGCCCCTATACACTTTCATCCTACCAAGTGTGGTGTCGTCCATGATCTCTAGTTTCACCTTGTCAGCTGGACTCTTTGGCAGGTCGGGAAGTTTGCTGTTGAAGATCATCTGCAAGAAGCGTGGATACATGCAAAAACCCTCCTTCCCTTTAGCTTCGATGTTTTCAACAAGATAGTTGAAAAACATCCTCGAGAAGCTGAATCTCGCGTTGAGCACCAATGCGACAAATGCATGTTGCATTTGATCGCTAAGCTCATCAAATCCTCCTCTTCTTGAAGCAATGCACTTTAGTAGAACATGGGCGAGGTACTTGAATTGGGGGCACATGTTGCTTTTATTAAGCACACCGGCATTGATGTCGCCGGCGTACTTAATGCGTAGAAAGCAACCACGCACTACCTCAGGTGCAAATTAGTGGGGTGACTACCATCATCACCCAAAGCCAGGACACTCCTGAAATCATCTTCACTGACATCAATATCCTGACCCAGTATGGAGCTCCGAATCCTGTAAGGCTCCACTGAACGGTCGACCACAACATTCTCCCAGAATAGCTGCTGATGGGAGCGGTATGGAGTGCCATGAGTAGAGATAGCCGTGTGAATCCGTGATCTAGTAAGAAACTCAATAATCCCGGTGAAATCTGCGACATTCCTCGATGTCGGGTCCAAGTGAGCACAGATGTTGTGCTTGGGGTTGATCACCCACCTATCAGCCATCTGTAGAACAAGTTAAAGGAACATGTCAGATTTAATGAACACAGACTGAATGATTGAATTTTGAAAATTTTTCACAAGTGTGATTCAACCGTGCGATTGAGTCACACGACTGAGCCTAATCGTACGATTGAGAATCCGACTGAGTTGAGTCGTGTGGCAATACATACGATTGAGCCAGTCGGACGACTGGATGGACGATTGGTTCAACCGTGCGATTGAATCATGCGTATGATTCAATCGTACGATTGAAGTTCATTCGGGGTGTCCATTCGCACACAGACAGACCATGTCTTTTGATTTTGAATTTTCTGCATTTTATCATCATTTTGCTTGAACAACGTATCCACAGACTCATCTCAACATTTTAAACACCCAATGCATGATTAATTTAACTTTAATGATAGTTTAGGTGTCGTTTTTAAATGATTTTAAGTCCGGATTACTTTTGGTACTGTACGATCAGAATTCAAACAAATACGGCACGATTTCGACATGAAAATACCTGCAAATGGTACTATAATGATCAGTAGGCGAATGCGAACAAGTATATCAAAGAAAAAAGTTGAAAAGGGGTCCTTAGTAAACTGGAGTTTGGGAGATCAGTCGCATGAGCATGTAGGGTTTGCGAACGACTGACCCCTTTTATACTCACAACATATTCAACCGTGCGAATGAATCCATACGCATATCTCATACGTACGAATGAGTTATACGCATAGGCCATTCGTGCGATTGAAGCTCACTGACCCTGTAATTCATGCGATTGGTCCATACTGACCTTGCCATTCGCACGACTGGTCCATAGTTATGATTTAATCGTGCGTTTGGGCCATACTTATCCTTCAGTCGTGCGACTGAGCCATACTCATGGTTCAGTCGTATGACTTGTTCATACTCATGATTTAACTTTAGCAAACTCAGTTATAATCTCAGTTACATTAGATAAACGTTCAAGAACATTTGATCATCTTAGACATGATCCATTTATCCACCCGATCACCTCAGACGTGATCCTTTTACTTGAAAACCGTTAATCACCTCAGACGTGATTATTTTAAGAACAAAACTGATGATCACCTCAGACATGATCCTTTTAATTTTCTTCATTAACAGGTGATTCAAGATTAACGTTCAGTTCCTTTTTGTGACATTCACAGAGATAAATCTTGTTGCACAGTCCGACACTGGCACACTACAAGCAGAAAAACTTGAAAACTAGAAAAACTAAACTAAGTTACTGAAATAAACATATTTTTTGTGATTTTGTTTGGTTAGAGTTGAAGATATTTTAATATTCACTTTAAAATGATTCTCCCCTGAGCAGAACAGCCTATTAGGATTAACTCCATTTCTAAGACGGATTCATATGGAATCAGACAGGCATAGACGAAATTTCTTGGAACTTTTGTTGATATATTGAAAAGGAAACAACATATTTACAGATCACAGTTTCTCACTCATCTAAGACTTCTAAACGCTAACTAGAAATCATGCTTGGTCTATTATGTAACACACATTGATTTTGAACATCAGGTGGTGTAGTCACGATGATTATCAGTATACTTGTCCACTTAAGTCCATACACAGATTTTTGACACACATCAGTGATAATTAAGTGGATTTGACCAACAAGTGTTTGTGCGTCCCACTAGTATATGGTTAGGAGATTTTGAGCGGTCCGATGGTTAAGAAGATTTTGGTTCTATGAGCTTTCAAAGAGATGCAAAGCCTCAGGTCAGTGCCATCGCACAACAGAGAGGCGTAAACAATAGTGAATTCTTAGAACGGATACGTTATGCTAAGCCTCATGTCAGTGCCATCGCACAGAAGAGGGCGCAAGACCTATCTTCTTCTTAGAGCAATATACTATAATATAATATACTATAATATACATTTCAGCAGTGACTTTTGTCATCTTTTGCTCTGTTTTTCGGGACTTTGCACACATTTATGGCATTTAATTGCTCCTCACCCCTTATTGGAAATTGATTTATTATGCAAACCAGGGATACCATGAGAACCCACAACTTGTTGATGGATTCAGGTTTAAGTGAATCACCAATGATGTCTACTAGTCTTTGTGTTGAACCTACCGACACATCGTATAATGGACTAGCACCTCCCTAGACCTACTTTCTTCGTGTAATTACAGTAACAGACAAGCATATTATCATTTTTCCAATTTGTTAGACTTAGAGTTCTCAGACTTACGATTTTCTGTGATTTAAATTAAACATTGCAAAAATGGAAAATATTTTTGGTGTTCCAAGTAACACGACGTCTGGGTACTATCACTTTCCTTAGTGTTGAATCACTTTTTAAATTTGTTGTTTTGCCTTTTTGGCTTATCTGTTCTCCCCCTTCCTTTTTTTATTTTTTTATTTTTTTATTTTTTAATTATTTTTTTAGGTAAATAAATACTGAAACTGAACTAATCTCCCCCTAAAATACTAAAACCGAAAATATTTTTGTGTTTTTGGATTTTTAGGACAGGAAATTAAAATAAGATAAGTAAAAGAAAATAAAAAGAAAAAAGAAACTAAACAGGTGTCGGACTAAGCATTTTCATCTTCTGGAATCACGTCACATTTTTTTTCACGCCACTGACCTCTAACAGATATAAAAATCTGGGTTTATCAAAAGGTTTAGTGTAGAGGTCGGCGCGTTAAAAATCCGTGTTTATTTTAATCACATCAATTAAATGTTTTCATAGCAATCACGTATGAAATGATATTTTATGCCGATGTGTTTAGTCTTAGGGTGTTGAACAAGATTTTTAGTTACAGCTATGGCAGCAGAATTATCAACAAAGATAGGAGTGTTTGAAAATTGCAAACCATGGTTCCGCATTTGCTGTTGTATCCAGATGATTTGTGAACAGCAACTTGCAGCAGCAACGTATTCAGCTTCACATGTTGACAGAGCAACAGATGTCTGCTTCTTGCATTGCCAGGTGACTAAACGCCTTCCAAGGAACTGACACCCTGCTGATGTTGACTTGAAGTTCATATTGCAGCCACCATAGTCTGAATCACTATAAGCAGTTAGCTCAAAGTCATCATCATAAGGATACCACAACCCCAGTGTTGGAGTACCCTTCAGATAACGAAAAATCCTTTTTCAACTGTTGACGTTATTCTCAATACCTGTTTCAACTATTTCTGCATCATTTAATGAGACATCACTAACGTCCTGAGCAGTTTCTGAAGAGCCAGAAGCACCACTAGTTGGTACTGTATTGCTGAAATCCAGATTTGGAGCGTTTAAGACGTCGTACATCATCTGTGCAGCAATCTCGTCATCTGAACATGTTGGAGGAAGGTTGAAAGATTTGAAAAATCATCATAATCGAAGAATGACGATGACCTTTCCCAGCAAGGGGGGTGGTGTGTCTTTGCACATCTACATTGCACCACACTTCTACCTGACCTGTAGAATTGTTATAGACTCGTTTGTCAGGTATGTTGTATCCGAGAAAGATGCCTTCATCCGCTTCTCACTAAACTTGCCTTCCGGAGTTTTCTTCAATAACATACATGGAGCCTCGAATGGTTCCAGATAACTCAGATTTGGTTTGCATTTCTAAAGCAACTTATAGCAAGTCTTACCATGTCGCTTGACTACTAATACACGATTAAAAGTGTAGCACGCATTGAAAACTGCTTCATTCCAGAATTGTACTAGCAGCTTTGAATCTGCCAACATCGTCCTTACAGTTTCTATCAATCTCCTATTCTTGCGTTCAGCAACTCCATTCATCTGTGGCGTGTATGCGGAGGAGAACTGATGAACAATCCCCTTTGCTTTGCAGAAAGAATTCATCCACTGATTCTTGAATTCAGTCCCGTTGTCTGAACGAACCTTCCTTACCTTCAGTTTGTATAAAGATTCCAGTGTAGTCACGAGTACTTTGAACGATTCAAATATCTCTGACTTAGCTTTCAGAAACATCACCCATGAAAATCTCGAGTAGTCATCAGTGACTACGAAGCAGTACCAGTCTCCTGCTATACTCCTTGTGCTGACAGGACCAAATAGGTCCATATGCAGAAGCTCCAGGGGCATTTCAATAGAATTAACGTTTTTGGACTTGTGAGATTTCCTGGTCTGCTTTCCTTTCTTGCATGAGACACAAAAATCCGGAAGTTGGAAGTTCTTAACATTTACTCCCTCAACTCAGTTGTTCTGAATCATATGATTCATCTTCTGAGGATTTATGTGTCCTATTCTCCTGTGCCATAAAATGGACTCCTTTTCCGTTGCCTTTGATAAGAAGCACTAAGCAGTGGACTCAGTTGTAGAAGCTTTAGACATGTCCAATACGTACAAATCATTGTACCTTGAAGCTGACATTAGTACCTGCTCCTCAGGGATATCTATTTCCTTCTTCAGAATGTAACATTTCCTATTGTCGAGCATAACCTTAAAGCCCTTGTCACATATATGAGAAACTGAAAGTAAATTATTCTCTAACTACTGAACATAATTTACCTTATCAAATTTTACCTTCCCATCACCTACTTCTCCTTGAGCGGTGATGTACCCACCTTTGTTACCAGCAAAGGAAACATGTCCCCCTTTAATTTGTTTGACATCGAAAAGGAGAGAGTGATTCCCAGTCATGTCCTGGATGCCCCGCTATCAATAATCCATGTGTTGGTAGAAGCACTGTAGCGGACAACCTGCACAAAAAACAAAAAAAAGATTAGTTAGGGGGGAAGATCCAAGCCTTTACAGGCTTGGGTTTCCTAGAGGCATCGCATATCACAAACTCCACCTACTGTCCATTTAGAGTTGGAGAAACCTCATTCTTCTTCTTATCACCACTATCAGACATATCCGATGTCTTAGCTTTCCACAGACCATCCTTGTGTAAGGCTTGTTTGTGGTAAACCGGTGACTGACTAACAGTTTGAACTTTAGGTCTATTTTCAAAAATTGCTTTTGCCTCAGGCATCACAGACTTGCCTCTGGCTTGTCTGTGTGGTCTTGGTGTTGGGAAGGGGTGTAGGACCTAGCAGGTGTTTTAGACCTCTATTTTAAAAATAAAGGTTTAACTTCCTGAACCAATTCAATTTTACGTCTAGGTGTCTGATAGCGAGGACAACATGAAGAAATGTGTCCTCTTTGTCCACAGTTATAGCATGATCTCCTCTCAACAGGACTAGGAAATCTTTTGTGGGGTGGGGAGTACACTTCAGGATTGTTCCTTTTGGTCTCAACCTTTGGTTTTTCACCTTCTTTGATGAATTTTATTTGTTTAAGACTTTGGTTATTTTGTCTTTTCATATTGTTGAGATCTTGCTTGACCGGTTTAGACTGAGTTGTTTTTGAAATTTTTGGTTTTTAACACAGCAGTCGGTGATCCCAAACCAAGAGGCCCGTGATCATCCTCTAGCACCCAGTTCCCAGTTAAGACTTCATCCTTTGTGCCCGAAGTTGATGCCTTCTAATCACTCACCTGAGGTGCAGATTTAACTGCAGTGTCAAGATCACTAACTAAAGGTGTAGTCACCACATGATCCTTGATAGGATTATTGTTAATAGGACACTATTTTTTGTTCAAAAGGATCTCATGTGGTGGAGGCACAACTTTATAACCAATCCCTTCCCCATTCTTTCTTTCTTTAACCAAGTTTTTTATGATATGTGAGGAACTAGCTAAACTATGCAGTCTTTGTTTTAATGACTCATTTTCCACTTGAAGAATAGCTTTTTCTTTTTTAATTTCCCCAATTGAATTTAAATAAAACTTTATGTCATTTTCTTGGTTAAAAGCCATAACCTCGGTTTCCCTTAGTTGTTTTCTCAATAATTCAATTTTCTCTTTAAAACTATTTTCATTTTGCTTCAACACTCTGTTAGCCTCAGTGTAAAGTTTTAAGTCATTTACCAAGTTATCATTATGTTCTAATAACCTAGTAAATTTTAAATCAATGCATTCCCTAAACTGATTGCATTCAACACAAGCATGTTTATCGAATAGGGTTTCTTTAGATTCTACCTGTGCAGAGTTTGAGGTGCCAGCAACAAATGCAACCTGGGGTTCCTGGTGAGTTTCAGAAGCATCATTCAGTTCATCCTCTACCAGATGATCAACAATAGCCATTGAGTCATTTACATCAACAATATCAAACTCAGCCAAGTTCCCCCCTTCACTTGCTGAGTCACCGTTTAGATCCTCAACCAACGCGATATTAGCTTAACCGTCTAATAAAGAAGCGAAAAGACCAGTCTTGACCTTCATCACCTTGTGCCACCATTGCTTTGGAGTCTTGACTTGTTGGAGCTATCTTCTTGTCTTTTTCTTGTCTGTTGGTTGATGAACACGGGTTATCATTTCCTATTTTCTTAGGTTTAACACACTCTTTCTTGAAATGACATTTTTCTCCACAGTTGAAACTGGTGACCTTTGACTTGTCAAATCTAAAAGTAGTATCCTTTGTGGCCACCAGGTTCTGTCCCGTTTTCTTGATGAATTTCTTAGCTCTTCGCACAGCACTAGCTAGAGCCCACATGATATCCATCCTCTCTAGCTCGGTTTCAGCCACCTGCTCGTAATCTTCATCTGCCAAGTGACAGTTACCAATCTTCCCTGCTACTAACCCGTCATACGAATGGACCACAGCAGCAAGTAAATCCATATGCTCCTCAGCAACTTCCACAGTTACGTTGCTCAGATTCTCTGTCGTTAACTTCGTTGGTTGAGCTTCTGCAGAACTGTATTGAACACTTGATGAACCACCTGACTCACAACCTGAAGATGCACTTTGAACGTTTGCAGATGTGTTAGACACGAAAGCAGTCTGCAAGGGTGCATTTGAAGATGCAGTAGTAGGAGCCACATTGTATAGAGAAGGATTCTAAGTGCAGGTTCCCTTTTTAGACTTGTACTTCTGTCGTAGTGTGACATCTCATAATCTTGTTAACCTAAAAGTTAACCTTGTTAAATCTTAAAAGGGCATTTTATGCCATTTTTAAAACTTTGGGGACTTATTATGCCTGATAATTAATTTTGGTGGTTAACAAATTAATATAATGAATAATAATAACATTATAAGTTCTATAATGTTTACTTAATATTTAAAGTGATAATAAATTTCAAAATAATTATTATTATTATCATAACAATAATAATAATAATAGTAGTAATAAAAAACAATAATAATATTATTAATAATAATGATAATCTAAGTTTTAAAACTTTAATCTTGTAATTACCAAGTTTTTACATAAATAATCACAGGGACTAAAGTGTAATTTAATTATAACTAATTTGAAACTTTAAATTTAAAGTACTAATTTTTGAAACCTCAGGGACCATTTATGTAAATTAACCAAAACATTTTTCCTCTCCCCGTCGACCCTATTCCGGCCACCACCTCCGGCCTAAGTCCGGCAACCCTCCACCCATAAAATGCTCGATTTAACACGCAATCGAACCACTTTTAAACGCTTGCGCATCGGTTTCGAATCAAACACCTAAATTAATATGGTTTAATCGCTCATAAAACCATCCTAACTTGAAACCGAAGCTCCGAATTAAAGTCATTGCTGATCGTTATGAAACAGCCTAAATTGGACCTATAGATTGATGTTAAAACCTTCTAACCAACACCCTTAAACTTTCTGTAACACCAATTCCATTCGAAACAAGCGCTTACACCTTGTTCGATCATCAGTAACTTCTTCGACCTGCAACTTAGTCGAAATCCGATCTCTGAGCAGTTTACAATAAAATTGATTGAGGGCTTTCAATTACCGTCACCATACGAAGCTTCTTGCAAGAATAATTTAATCATCAATAACGATTGAACCTAGAACCAAGTTTACCTTAGTCGCGACTATTTCATCGTGTACTCTAATCCTCATCCTTAATTGTATCAGGTAATTGAATACATGTTTACACTCGATTTTATCTACCAATCAAAAGCCCTATGCTTAATTTGGTTAACAATCTCGAATTGTTGTTCAATTTGGGCATTGTCGAATTAGGGTTCATAAGGGATTGGGTATTTGGTTGAATATGTGCATTTAATAATTAGAAACCCAAATCAACCGCGGCTGTAAGCCTGGTTCACTGGTTCCACGCACGAATTTAAACCTTGAGGTCCCGGGTTCGAACCCGGGCTCCCTGACCTAATTTTTTTTAGGCTTTTTAACTTTTAAATAAATTAAAAAAATCAGATTAAATATAAAATTCCTCTTATAAACTTCCAATAATTTTTGAAATCATCTAATTATTTTCTGGAATTTATCTTAATATTTTATTTATTTATTTATTTATTTTATTTAATTAGTTTAATTCTTATAAAATAGATTTCAAATATGATTTATCTTATTAAATAATTATATGTTCAATAATTTAATTAAGTTATTCTCTTGTTTTTCTTAGCTTAATAATCATTATTTGCTTCAAAATAATATAAAGGGTCATTTAATATTTTTGTATAAAATGAGGATTATTTTCTTATTTTAACTTATTAATTATCATTTGTTAAAATAATAAATAATAAATCTTTTGGTTCAAATGTTACTTTCTAAAAACATAATTATTTTTATGTTTATTAACTTTTATATTTAAATGGTTTTTTTTAAAATAGTTAAATAATCATTGGACTTGAAACAATAAACCTTTATAATATTAATTGACATTATATTAATTAAAGACTTATCGTGATAATTGTAGAAATTATATATCTTATAACTTTACAAAATATTTACAAATATTAATCCTTATAAAATATACCTCGACTAATGGTTTAAAATAATATTTTGTTATTAATCAATATGTTATTCTAATTATTCTAAGATAACCATAAAGATTTAATTACATATTGAACTTCAACATTAATATATTTAAATTCATTTCTAAAACACTTAATCACCTATATAATCTTTCTAATGAAATCAAAATGTAAATAATTACCTTGTAAACTTACTACTTATCAAAACCTCTTAATTCTATCAAAACCCTAATCCTTGTTTGAATCTTAATCTTATTATTAACCTTAAAATTGTAATATAAATTTAGGTGCCTTGTAATGGATACTTTGGGAATATCTTTTGACCTTTTATGTCATCTTGTAATGCCTATTTCCATGTGAGTATTTCCATACTCTTTTTTCTTATTTTCACACTTTGGGGTGAAACATGTTGACTTATATCATTGCACTTGTAAACTTATTTGAGACTTGTAAACTTTATGGCAATTCATCATGTAAAGTTGTGGTTAGTTGAACTTTTGTGGTTACCATGTTATGGCGTTATATGTACAATCATTAACTATTGCTAGCCTAGCGAAGTCATAGATCTATGGGCCAGACAAGCCTGCTTGGTTGATCCAAGTACACTTAGCTAATCGTATAATCTTGTAAACGTTTGAGACTTGTAAAACTTTGTCGAGGTTTGATTGTTGCATTGTTCATAACATCCCTAATCACTTTATTCACTAACTTATGACTTGAATTGCCATCTTTTATATATTCTATGTATTGAAAACTATGGAATGCTCACCAACATTTTTATGTTGACCTTTTATTTTTAACATGTTTCAGGAATAACCCAAGTATGCGTTCTACTCTTTGAAGCTTATCTCACTTAGGACTGGACTTAGAGAAATAAACAATGATCTTGTTACTTTCAACCTTGTATTCATGATGTATCTTTGTTTGAGCCTTTTACTTGTATTGTTACAATTGAATCTTGATTAATATATTTGGAATTAATAATAGCGTTATGTGGCTATGAACAATCGTAACTCTCACACTTCGACGATTCCGCCGTCAAGGTTGGGGTGTGACACGTAGCTCTTCCTCTCTCAATTTCAGAATAAAGTCATTTATATCCAACGTTTCCAGCACTTCATTATGTCCTACAGTGGAAACGAATGAATCCCACTTATCAGGTAAACCATCAGCCAGACTCGACACCTTATCTTCCATAGACGTTTTAACTCCATGAGTGTGCAGTTCACTCATCAAATGATAGAAGCGATCGATAATGTCGTCCAGACTCTCATTTTCGATTGACAAGAAGTTATCAAATTCCTTCTTCAAAGCTTTAGCCTTTAGAGACTTAAGCGTTGCATTTCCTTCATACCGCTTCTGTAGAGCATCCTATAACTTCTTGCACTGCTTGTGTACTGAGAACTGATGAAAAATATCTTTTGGGATGGACTGTGTCAACAATGCATAGGCCTTCTTCTCAGCGTTGTACGCAACCTTTTGCGCCTCATTCAAACTACTTAGAGTCAGTGGAACACCGTCAGCTCCAACTGGCATAGTGTAGCCAGTCTCAATTGTGCTCCATAAGTTGGTGTCCACTCCATTCAAATGAATTTCAAACCGTTGCTTCCATTGAGGATATTCGTCAAGTGTCAGAAGCTTTGGTGGTTTGTTGTGATTTCCGATCTCATTTTCCAAAAGCAGGAGATTCTGAATTCTGGAGTCCTTCCCAGCTGAGAAAGCAAAGTGCTGTTCGTCCATGATGACTTAGTCTGAAAAACTTGACAATCTAACTGACTGATGCGACTAGGGAATGCGAATGAGACTTAACCGAGCGATTGAAATGTGCGACTGAATTCACACGTGCGATTGAGGTCAACCGTGCCTATGAATCTATGCGTATGAGTTCAGTCGTACAAATGAACTACATGACTGAGCTGAACCGAACTAACGAGCTTAAACGTGCGAATGAACAGACGATTGGACCAATCGTGTGAATGAGCTGTGTGTATGAAGTTTAGTCGTGCGATTGGATCAATCGTGCGAATGAGCTGTGTGTATGAAGTTTAGTCGTGCGATTGGATCAATCGTGCGACTGAGACGTCTGACTTCGAAATCTATAAAAAATTTTCACTCGATTCGAATAAAAACACGATTTTGAAAACCCTAGACGGCTAGAACTTGAAAAATACGAACTTTTGAACACATGCACTCGTAAAAATCGAATTTTTAATGCAAAAGAACGGATCTTTGATTGAAAAACGTTGATTTTTGCAAAAACGTGATTGAATCCACATAGATTCGAGAGCCAAGGCTCTGATACCACTTGTTAGGACCGAGTACGAACTGGTACTAACCGAATCTACGTAAAAACTAGATCAAATAGTGCTGAATTCTATTTGATTGGTGATCCAATCAGGGAGAACGTTAATCTGATCAAAACTAACGATTAGAAAACGTTAAGAATTGATTAGGAATGATCAGGAACGCTCTATGAAGTTGGAAGGGACGACTTGGACGTTTTGGGACGGCTAGGGTTGTGAATTCTTGAAGTCTTTAATTTTTGCACGAATTAAGTGGTATTTGTAGGTTAAGTCTTCATTCGTACGACTGTGCGATGAGTATGGCTCAGTCGTGCGACTAAGTCATACGATCCATTCATACGTACGTATGAACCATAAGATTGAATCATTCGTACGACTGAGTCATTCATATGACTCAGTCGTGCGACTGGCTCACACGCATGGTTCAGTCGTGCGACTGGGTCATAAGACTTAGTTAAACATATTCCTAAATCTTTATTGACACAGAACTATGTATAACAACTGTAAACCCATATAACATGTTCATATATGCGTGTAATAAACACTAATATAAAGATACAAGACATTCAATAACACATATTCATTCATTCAAGAGTTTTTCATTACAAATATCAAATGATTACATCAGTGTAACAAAATGAAAGTCCTTAAACATTTAAGTACCTTAGAACTGGAACTAGGGACATGTGTACCAACAAAGCAGGAGTGTGTTAAGCCTAAGAAGACAGGAAGTGGAAATCTATTTCCCTTTTAAATCGCCAGGAAAAGGATAAGATTGGGGCATTAACAACAAGTAAAGACTCTAAAGCTTTGGTTGCTCAAGGTGATGAAGGGCAAGACTGGTCCTTCCGATTCGTATCCAAGGGTGAATCTAATGTTGTTTTGTCGACACCTTGGATGATGGATCTACAAGTGAGGGAGACACAGTAGCTGAGCATTCATGTTCAAATGTTGAAGAAGCTATGGATGTAGTTGATCACTTAATGGAAGAAGGGCTTAGTGAAGCAAATACAGAACATTCAGTTGCTAAAGAGTCTGACACTGCACTGATGGCTGATTCGTCTAGTACTTTACAGGTAAATTCTAAAGACGAATTATTTGATAAACATGCTTGTTCTGAATATGACAAATTTAGACAAAGCATCAATTTAAAATTTGCTAGGTTATTAGAACACAATGATAATCTGGTAAATGATTTGCAACTCTGCACTAAAGCAAATCGTGTGCTAAAACAAAATGAGTGCAGTTTCAAAGAAAAGATAGAACCTCTGGGGAAACAATTGAGGGAAACCGAAGTTGTTGCTCTTAATCAATCAAATGATATTAAGTTCTATTTAAATTCTTTGGAAGAAACAAAGAAGCAAAAAGCAGTTTTGGAAGTCGAAGTTGAATCATTGAAACAAAAACTGCATAGCTTAGCAAGTTCTTCACACATAGTTCAAAACTTAGTGAAAGAACGAAATGGTAGGGAAGGTTTGGGTTATAAAGTAGTACCGCCACCACATGCTCTCCTTTTGAATACTAAATGTAGACCAATAAATAATAACCCTGTAAAGGATCATGTGGTGTTTACCCCTCTGGCATGTGATCCAGATTCTACGGGTAAACCTGTGGAGTCGGTTACCGAACAGACGAATACTACTTTGGGATATAAAGATAAGATGCCTATTGAGGATTTGACTGATAAAATTGAAAAGGTTAACTTAGAATCAGGTTCACAAACGTCTATTTCAGAACCTAAAAAGTTAACTCAAAGAACCCTAAACGTGTTAATCATCAAAGTCCAAATCAAACTAAGGCAAAAGATGTTCAAAAGGTCAAAACAATTAAATTTGTTAAAGAAGGTGAAACAGCTAAAAAAGAAGAGAAGTTACCAAGCCCCCAACCACACTCAACCCCATATCAATAATTTCCATAATATGTAGAAGGGAGATCTTGCAACAGTTGTGGAAAATGAGGACATATCTCTTCAAATTGTCCTTATTATCAGACACCCAAAAGAAAAATTGAACTTTTTGATGAAAAACCTAGATTTTCTAAGACCAGATCTAATACTCCTCCAAAATACCAAGGACCATACAGATGAGCTGAAAGCAAGGCTGTGTCACCCAAGGTTAAACCTAGGAGTATTAATGAACCTAAAGTTCAAATCATTAGCCAGTGATCTTGTTTACCACAAACAGGCTTTACACAAAACTGGGTTATGGAAAGAAAACCCAGGTAATGTGTCTGACAGTGAGAACAAGAAGAAGAAAGATGTGTCCTCATCCTCTCAAGGACTGTGGGTTGAGTTCATGATATGTGATACCTCTGGGACACCCAAGCCAGTTAAGGCTTGGGTCCCAAACTTGAACTAATAATTTCCTTTATATGTGCAAGGTGTCCGTTACAGCGCTATCACTAATACCTGGATTATTGATAGTGGGGCGTCGAGGCACATGACCGGGAATTCGCATATCCTTTTCAACGTCAAACAAATTAAAGGGGGACATGTTTCATTTGCTGGCAATAAAGGAGGATATATCACCGCTCAAGGCGAAGTGGGAAATGAGAAAGTCAAGTTTGATAAGGTCAACTATGTTCAGCAACTGCAAAATAACTTGCTTTCTGTCTCCTAAATCTTTGATAAAGGATTCAAAGATGTATTTGACAGCAAGAAGTGTTATATACTGAAGAAGGAGTATGTCATCGAGGAGGATAATGTATTAATATCAGCTTTAAGATATAATGATTTGTATGTCTTGGATCTATCAAAAGCCTTCACAACTGAATCGACTGCACAGTGCTTCCTGTCAAAGGCAACAGAAAGGGAGTCAGTCTCGTGGCATAGAAGAATGGGACACATCAATACGAGGAAGATGAACCATCTGGTTCAGAATGATCTGGTAGAGGGAGTTACTGTCAAGAACTTCCAGCTTCCAGATTTCTGTGTCTCTTGCAAGAAAGGAAAACGGACCAAGAAGTCTCACAAAGCAAAGAAAGTCAACTCTATTGAAATTCCACTCGAGCTTCTACACATGGATCTGTTTGGCCCAGTTAGCACAAGGAGTATTGTCGGAGACCTGTATTGCTTTGTCGTGACTGATGATTACTCCAGATTATCTTAGGTAATGTTTCTGAAAGCCAAGTCTGAAAGGTTTGAATCATTCAAGCATCTGGTTATGACACTGGAATCTCTCTACAAGCTGAAAGTTAGAAAGATTGGATCAGACAATGACACAGAGTTCAAGAATCAGTGGATGGAGACGTTCTGTCGAGAGAAAGGTATTGTTCATCAATTCACTTCTGCATATACTCCACAGATGAACGACGTCGCTGAGAGGAAGAATCGAAGTCTAATTGAGACTGCAAAGACAATGCTAGTCGATTCAAAATTGCCTATTCAATTCTGGAACGAGGCAGTGGCTAATGCTTGTTACACTTTGAATTGGGTTTTAGTGGTCAAACGTCATGGAAAGACGTGTTATGAATTACTCCAGCGACGTAAACCTAACTTGGAATATCTCGAACCGTTCGGTGCACCTTGCATGCTATTGAAGAAGAATCAGACTGGAAAATTTTGTGAGAAGGCAGAAGAAGGTATTTTTCTCGGCTACAGTATACCAGACAAGCAAGTTTACAATAACTCAACGGGTCAGGTAGAAGTGTGGTGTAACGTTGATGTTCAAAGATTCACCACCCCCTGCTGGAAAAGGACCTTCCTTCTTTGATTATGATGGATTCTTCAAGTCCTTTAATCTACTATCTTCCCATTCTGATGATGACTTAGCTGCTCGGATGAGGTATGATATGTTGAACTCTCCAAAATTAGACACTACATCGTCTGCTCCATTAGATGATACTTCAAGCCCTTCAGGGGAAGAACTTAAGGTAAGTGATTCTTCTTCTGATGATGAAGCGGTTGAGACCACAAACATGGATCAGACAGAACAGGTTCCTGCTACTACAAGTACACCCACAGCTGAACCTGAAACCACCGACACGTCGGAACCTCACACTCCAACAGCAAATGAGATTCCAAATCTGGATAATAAGGTAGTTGTTCCCACCACTCCTGGAACTCGGGTACACGTTCATCATTCCCTGGACAACGTCATCGGGGATATTCTATCGGGAGTTCAAACTAGAAATCAGTTATATTCAGCTGATTATGCAGCAGTGATGGAAAAGGGCTATATTCATGATGGTGCCTATCGATGCTTTGTATTTCAAGTTGAGCCTAAGTATGTAAGCGAGGCATTATACGATGAGGCATGGATAAGTGCTATACAAGAAGAACTCCTTCAATTCAAAAAGTTAGGAGTCTGGACACTTGTGGACAGGCCAAAAATGCAAAGGTGATTGGCACAAAATGGATTCTTCGTTGCAAGAAAGATAACCAAGGGGTCATAATTCGAAAGAAGGCTCGACTTGTCGTTCAAGGGTTTAGGCAAGTCGAAGACATTGACTACAATGAAGTTTTTACACCTGTGGCAAGGATGGAAGCTATTTGTTTATTCCTAGCCTATGCATCCTATATGCAAATCAAAGTTTATCAACTGGATGTGAAAAGTGCCTTCCTTCATGGTGAGATTCGTGAAACAGTATACGTAAGTCAACCCGAGGGATTTGAGGACCCTTATCATCGGGATAGAGTGTACAAACTAGACAAGGCTTTGTATGGGCTTCATCAAGCCCCTCGAGCCTGGTATGAGAAACTTTCTACTCATCTGCTTAAACACGGTTTTCGCAGAGGGGTTTTGACTATACACTGTTTATCAAGGAGAAAGATGGTGATTTACTACTGGTTCAGATTTACGTGGATGACATCATCTTCGGTTTGAAAAATGAAGCTTTATGTAAGGAATTCGAATCTGTGATGAAAGCTGAGTTTGAAATGAGTGCCATGGGAGAAATGAAGTTCTTTCTTGGGTTACAGGTGGATCAGACACCCAAAGGAATCTTCTTGCATCAGACAAAATATGTAGGAGATATTCTTAGTCGGTTTGACATGGAGAATACAACTATTGCTGGAACTCCACTTGCCACAAACCACGATGTGGCACCCGATCGATGAAAATGGTGATCTGGTAGATGCCACTATGTACCGAGGGATAATCGGATCTCTTATGTACCTCATAGCTTCTCGTCCTGATATCATGTATGCCACATGTCTCTGTTCCAGATATCAGACTAAACCAAAAGTAAATCATCTCATCAGGGTAAAAAGGATATTCTGTTATCTGAAGGGTACTCCAACACTCGGGTTGTGGTATCCTTATGATGATGATTTTGAGCTTACAACGTATAGTGACTCGGACTACGGTGGTTGCAAGATGAATTACAAGTCAGCATCAGCGGATTTTCAGTTCTTTGGAAGACGGTTAGTCACCTGGCAGTGTAAGAAGCAGACGTCTGTTGCTCTGTCAACATATGAAGCTGAATACGTTGCTTCTGCAAGTTGCTGCTCACAAATCATTTGGATTCAACAGCAAATGCACGACTACGGTTTGCAATTTTCTAACACCCCTATCTTTGTTGATAATTCTGCTACAATTGCTGTAACTAAAAATCTGGTCCAACATCCTAAAACTAAACACATCGGTAATAAATATCACTTTATACGTGACTGTTTTGAAAAGCAAGTAATCTATGTTGTTAAAATTAATATGGATTTTCAACGCGCTGACCTCTACACAAAAGCATTTGATAAACCTCGGTTTTTATATCTCTTAGAGGTAAATGGCGTGAAAAAGAAAAGTATGTGATTCCAGAATAATCGAGTTCATAGTCCGTCTTTCTGTTTATTTTAATTTTTTCTTTATTTTAATTCTTTCTGTCCTAAAAATCCAAAAACACAAAAAGATTTTTGGTTTTATAATTTTAGGGGGATATTAGTTTAGTTTCAGTATTTATTTACTTTAAAAAAAGGAGGCGGGCAGATAGGCTAAAAGCAAATCAAATCTGTGAGATTGATCCAAAACTATAGAAAATGATAGTACACTGGGAACTAATTGTTTGGGACTTAAAAAGGACTGAAAATATCAAAAAGCTATAATTAACATTTCAAGTCTATGATGTTTAAGCCAAATAAAGGAAAAATAATAGTACACTAGTCTGTTACTGGGGTTACATAGAGAAAGTAGACCTAGGGGTTGCTAGTCCATTGTACGATGTGTCGGTAGATTCAACACAATAGACAAGTAGACTCGTTGGTGAAACAATCTAAACTAAAATGTTTAATAGGCTGTGGGTTTCCTTCTTATCACTGGTTAATACAATCAAATAAATTCCAATAAGGGGTGACGAGCAAAATAAACGCCATAAATGTGTGCGGACGACCATAAAAATGAGCAAAGCACATGAAAAAATTGATAAACACAATCAAATAAATGACTAATGTTGTTGGTGCGTTATGTGTAAAAGAAAATGTGTTCTTACAAGAAGATAGGTTGTGTGCCTCTCTGCTGTGCGATGGCATTGACCTGAGGATAAGCACAACCTAAATATTCTAGAATTCATTGTTGTTTGTGCCTCTCTGCTGTGCGATGTCACTAACCTGAGGCTTAGCATCTCTTTGAAAGCTCTTAGAATAGTTTCTTCTTGTCTTAAAACCCGTAGACCGCTCAAAAATCTCCTGAGGAATGTTGATTACCATATAAGTGTGGGATCCACAAACGCTTGTTGAAATAATAAAATCTAATCACCAATGTGAGTTACAAGTCTGTGTGTGGATTTAAGTGGACAACAATACTGATAATCGTCGTGGCTACAACTTTCGACAATGGAAATCATTGTGTGCTTCTTACAGCTCTAGTATGATTTCCTGTAAGTGCTTGTGACTCTGAGAGTAATGAGAATCATTAATTTAAACATATATTAAAGAGTCCCAAATGATTATGATACACCTGTATGATTCCATATGAATCTCTCTTGAGATGATGAAAACCAAATTGAAGCCGTTCTGCTCAGGGGGAGTAATTGGTTAAAGGATAATTTAATAGTATTCAACCCACCTCAAACAAAAACATAAAACAAAAAATTATGTCTTGTTTTATTTTTCAAGTTGTTTTTCTGTTCCAGTTATTACCTTTTATGTCGGACCATGTAACAAGGTGAACTCTGTGAATCATACTTTAAAAGGGTCACGTCTGAGGTGACCAAAATGTTGCAAAGTTAAAAGGATCATATCTGAGATGAGCAAAGCTTGAAAGGTAAAAGTGTCACGTCTGAGGTGACCAAAAGGTTTTAAATTAAAAGGATCACGTCTGAGGTGATCAAATGGTTTCTTGTTAAAAAGATCATGTCTGAGATGATCGGTACTCATAGTGTTATATCAATCAAAAGTTAAAACTGAAGGTTTGGAAAAATATGAAGTCAACTCATAAGTATGAATCAATCGCACGATTGGATCATAAGTATGAACCAATCGTACGATTGAATCATAAGAATGAGTCAATAGTACGATTGAACCATGAGAATGAGCCAGTCATACGATTGGACCATGAGTATGAGTCAGTCATACGATTGGACCATGAGTATGAGTCAATCATATGATTGGACCATGAGTATGAGATAGTCATGCGATTGGACCACAAGACTGAGCCAGTCGCACGACTGAAGAGAGGCAACTGAGCCAGTCGCATGACTGAAGAAAGGAGTATGGAGTCAGTTGCATGATTGAATCTCAGTCGCATGATTGAGCCATGCGTCTAGGTCCAGTCGCACAACTGAAACCCAAATCAGTATAAGTAGAGGCTTATTTTGTCGTAAACTCTACCAGACTTCAAACTTTCCAAAAACCGCCTAAGCACTGTTACTCTGCCAAAATTTTAAACTTTTGAGATTACCTTCTGATTCCTGTTCTAACCGATAGTGCATTCTTATACAGGTAATTTGTGAAAGATATCGGGACAAACAACTGGTTAAATCGAATCAAACATGACCTAAATTGTTAAAACAAATAACCGAGACATAACCCTAAAATAGACCACTTAAATGGTCAAAAATGTCGATTTAAAGGACTTTAAATGCTATATTGGGTCCCTGCGAACCATATGAACCCAAAAACTACGTCTAATTTCACTTGGTGACAAGATTCAAGTTTATGGTGTCGCACAGGGGTTTATGCGAATGGACAGACTGATGAACTTCAGTCGCACGATTGAGCCAGTCGCATGCTTCAATCGCACGATTGAACAAATCGGTGATTCAGTCACACGACTGACTCAACCGCATGGCTTTGCACACGACTGAACTCAGTCGCAGGCTCAATCGTACGACTGAACCCAGTCGTATGGTTCAATCGCACGATTGAACCAGATTGGTCAAAATATGTTCTAAGTCAAACTGTTTATCTATTATGAATGGAACTAATGTGTTTGTCCCTTGTATTGCAGCAATATGGCAGATAGATGGACGATGAGCACGAAGCACAATATATGTGCTCATCTGGACCCCACATCCCGGAACGCCTCTGAGTTTACTGGGATCATAGCCTTTCTACGACGTTTGAGAATCTTCAAGGCCATATCTACTCCATGTATACCATACTGGTCGATCCAGCAGGCGTTCTGGGAGAACGCCATTGTTGATAGATCTACAGAGCCCTACAGCATTAGGAGTTCTATCTTTGGGGAAGATATCCAAATCAGTGAAGAGGATATCACGCAAGTCTTGGTCTTGGGTGACGATGGTGCACACCCAACCAAACAGCATCCCCTACCGGTACGGGGATGCTTCCTCAGGATCAAGTACGCCGGTGATATCAACGCCGGCATGCTTAACAAGAGTAACATGTGCCCACAATTCAAATATTTGGCACATGTGATCCTGAAGTGCATAGCCTCCAGGAGAGGAGGATTCGATGAGCTGTCAGATCAGATCCAGAACGCGTATGTAGCTTTGGTGCTGAACCATCCGTTCAGCTTCTCACATATGTTCTTTACTTATCTGATTGAGAACATAGAAGCCAAAGGGAAAGAGTGCTTCTGTATGTACCCAAGGTTTATTCAGATGATGATCGATGAGAAGCTTCCCCACCTTCCCAAGGAGAAGGACGATACGGTGTCATTGGAAGTTATGGACGACACCACCTTAGGAAGGATGAAGGTCTACCGGGGGAAGCAGGTGAAGCCCCCGGTTAGGAGGTTGTTCGGCCACCTGGCCAGGGAGGATTACGTGGTGCCAGGGCGTAAACAATGGTGTCACGACAACAACGACTCAGATGTTGAGCTGATTTTGGCTCCTGTCGATAAGGAGGATGACGACGACGACCAGGATGATGGTCAGGGTGGTGGAGACACAGGTCCAAGTCAACTAAGGGCCACTGAGACTTCCACTATGTCTTCACCACTCCCACACGGTAGTTCCTTTGCTCCCGGTGGATTGGAGCAGGCAGCCATCCATCGGGACTTCCTACCAGAAGACGAGGACGACGAGTCCGACGAAGAGCCTCTCATGAGAACAATCGATAGTCGTGTGGTGGCTACCGAACGGGGTATGGAGGCGGTTGGAGGATGCCGGACTGGGGTTGAGGGTGCTAACACTGCTGATCCTACCTACACACCTCCCCAGCCAAGCCCAGGGGGAGCCCAGAGCTTCAAGGGCTCACGATTGAAGAGGATGGAACAGCCACATGGCAAGAAGGCCAAACGAAGACGTATAGTGCTGATGACCTCTCCTACCACCACAGCCACTAGCTCCACTATCCCTACCACACCTACCACCACCACCACAACCACTACATCCACCACTCCCATCACAACTACCACTACCACTATAGCTACCACCATTCCACTCACCTCATCCATTCCACCACAAACCACAACCACCACAACTCCCACATACACTACATCCACCACTCCACCCACCACATCACATGCCGAACCTTCCACCTCATCAGTACCACCATTGGGATCTTCTCTGCCTAACGCTGGGTTAGAGGAACAGCTTTCCAGCCTCAACCGTCTGGTTCTTAAACTACTCGCAACTAACGATATTCGAGCGAACCGGATGAATCAGTTGATGGCTGTCAACGCTGAACAGGGCAAGCAGATCGCCCTGCTGATCGAGAAGACAGCGACTCAGAGTCAACAAATCACACATCTGAATGAGAAGGAAGCTGCCCTTGAGAGATATTTGTCCAGAGCTCACCGTGCCTTAACCACAGAGAACGATCTTCTGATGGCATTGGTGAAGCGAATTGAGGATGTTGAGAAGAAAAACAAGAAGCGACGCCTAAGGCTAAAGGGAACAAAGGGCGAGCCTCTCAAGATTAAAGGTGATGGTGATGATGATGATGATGACGAGTCATCTGATGATGATGAGTCTGATGATGATGATGTTGAAGGAGAGAGCAGTGGTAAGGATAAAGAGAGAGGAGATGAGGATGAGCCCGAAGGTGATGCATCCGCATCCGCCTCAGATCCATCAGCTCCGGAACGGAGGTCAAAACGAAGGCAAGAATCAAGACCGTCCACCTCAACTCCTCAAGCTGAAGAGCCAAGAGACAAAGACAAGAGTAATAATTAGTTGTCTTAGCTTTTGCTTATCCTTTGTACTTGAATTATGCATTACACTTATGTAATTATTGTTTATTAATGTTTATTAATGTAAATGAATTGATTACTGATGTGTTTATGTGGTTTTGAATGTTTAAACAAATAGATGAATCTCAACAGACTGATGAGCACGACGTAGTACCCCTACAGCAAATCAAGACTCAGTTAACCATGATTCTTGATTTGCAAGGGATTGTGCGACGATCTGTGAGCTACACACCCGAGGAGGGAGAGATCATTCATGATCTCACAAACGAGCAGTTGGCCAATATTTTCAGACTCAACCCGGATGAGCTAGTCAAGGATGCTCCCGAGGTTGATGTCATGAGTGATGAAGAGATGCAGGGCGTCGATGAGATTGATATCGAGGATATCACTGCACAAGAGTATCCATAGTACACTGACCAACAGGGAAATGTTATCCCCGACTTGGGTGAAACATTTGGCAGTGATACGTTTAGAGCTCTTGATGCTAAAGAGAAAGAGAAGGAGAAAGAAGAAGGGAAAGCCCAAGCCTCGGACACTGATATTGATATCAAGAAGGCTGAGTGGGCTATGTGCCTAGAAGAAATGAGAGCCCAGCGACAACCACCAAAGTCTAACGCCTACACCAAACTCTACAGAGTTAAGAAGCATCAGAAGGTGTCTAGAAATATTATTAGCTGGGCGTATTTTGAAGACTTCGATGTGTACGCGGTGAAAAGAGAGAAGGGAATAGAGTACTTCAGATACCCGCATGATCTGAAGACTTTCCCTGGTTTTGAGTTAAACAGGCTTGCCTGTTTAGACCTTTTGTACACCAATCCCAGAAAGATGTCGGGATGGTTTGAGATGGCGTTAAAGAGAGAATACCACACCAGGTGGGTCAACTTCAGGACACAACAACCTAAACAGTTCGTGAATAAGACTGAAGTTGATCCACATACTGGAAAGCCTAAGGTAGTGCTGAAGTGGAGTCCTCCGCGCACAATGTCAAAAATCCCATTACGGGAGATGCCTCAGGACTTCACTCCACACTTCAAATGGTGGTATTACGATTGGCGAACGGGTGAAGCGGTCATAGTTTTGCACAATGATGCTCAGATTGAGGCTATCCGGGCGTTTGACCCTATGTGGCTGACCAACTTGTCCAAAGACGATGTCTACACTCTATACAAGTGGCCACTATTCTATGACACGCAGGACATCGTACAAGCTCTACAGTTTCAACATGTGATTAGACTCTGCTTTGCATTCGAGATACATGCTAGAGTCATAACAGAGGAGAAGTACAAGATGTTCCAAGAGCATGTGAAGAATGTTAGACAATAGAATAAACTAGGTCCAAGGGGGAGTTTGTTGATACATATTGATGTACCTAGTTTATGTTCTGAAATGTAAAAGTCTTTCATGTCTTACATATATGTAATCGATGTAATGACTTGAATGAATGATATATGAAGTGCATTGTGATGTTAATTTATGTTTGATTATGTCATGATATCATTATATTGAATATGTTGCACGTGTATGAACTAACTATATAGGTTTGATGTTGTTCTACATGGTTCTAAGTCAATAAGAATTTAGAAGTATGTTTAACTTATTCATGTGATAGTTCATGCTAATGGACCATGCTAATGGACCATACGCATGAATATATCATGCTTATAGAGCAGTCGCAGGACTGAACCAGAAGACTGGATCAGTCCCACGACTGAGACATAAGATTGAGTCAGTCGCACGACTGAACCTTCAGTCATACGTATGAGTCAATCGCATGATTCAGTCGTACGACTGAACCATGCTAATGGTTCAGTCGTACGAATAAAGACAGAAAACCTATAAATACCACGTAATTCGTGGAAAAACACAACACTTCGAATACCTACGTACCCTAGCCGTCCAGAGCGTACCAAGACGTCAATCCAAGTTCATAGTTCGTTTCTGATCAATTCTCATTCGTTCTTAACGTTTGTTTCGTCGTTGGATTGATCAGGATATTCGTTCTCACTGATTGGATCGCCAATCAAATAGGATTCCACAATATTTGATTTGGTATCACGCAGAATTCATTAGTACTCCGTACGTAATCGGTCCTAACAACTACTATTCACTACATTTGCCTTGAAATCACTATTCATCATATTTGTTTAAATGAACTATTCATCATACTTCTTTGAACCCTACTATTCATCGTATTTGTGATTTACAAGTGTAAAGAACAAACCCTACTGTCATTGTATTTGCTGAGCCATTATTGACCGTATTTGTCGGTTTACTCTACATATCATTTAAATCCAAGGAATGTTGACTGCATTTGTTTGTGACACTTGACTTATTTGGACTTTGGACTGATTGGACATTTGGACTTAAAATCAATCTTAAAAATAATATACTAAGTCTAACATCAATCCAATCACTATCTAAACCAATTAAAATCAAGCAACAATCATGGATTAATAAATTCAAGTGATAGAGATCATAATCTTAAACCACCCATGTTAAAACACAAATAAGAATTTAAAGAATAGAAAATGAGGTTTAGAAATTATTTGATTGGTGTAGATGCAGATTACTGGATTTCTATCTCCAGAGGTCCATTCATCCCCACTACTTTGGATGCTGATCAGTACCGGACTATTAGAATTCCAGTTGAAGACCCAAACTTGATCCTTAATCCTGAAGACTACAAGAAGATCAAAGTTGATTTGAAAGCTTACTCTTTACTTACTCAAGCTTTGAAGCTTGATTTGATGAAAAGGTTGGAGAAGTATAACACTGCAAAAGGGGTATGGGATGCTTTCTGCATCATGTGTGAAGGAAGCAGTAAAGCTACTAAAATTAACAAAGACAAGCTTGCTAATCAGTATGATATATTTCATCACATAAAAGGTGAAACCGTGTCGAAAAAACTTCATAGGTTCGTTCAACGATAAATAATCTAGAGATCATGGGAGTGACATACAAGGAGAAATTGCTAAACAAAAAGATGTTACACTCATTACCTAAGAGATGGAAGCAGAGTGTGACCATGCTAAAGAATAAGCATTGGAACTTAATGAAAAGTCAAGAAATCTTTGTGCTCCACATGTCATCCAGGCATACAAAATTTTCTATTGAAAGTCATTCAGTGAAAAATGCCTTCATCATAGAGGAGATGACATCATGTCAATGCTTGAAAGCCCAAGATCAAAGTATTCATGACAGCTCCTTAAGTCAAAATCAACTAACCATCATCATCATCATCTGCACCACCAATAAATCAAACACTCTCATCATGCAACCACACCGATGATAACCAAAAGACAACTTATAATGTATAACTGTCAAGATTTGAAGCTGATCTTGGGTGGAAGATTAACTGCTGCTCATATGATCCAAGATGATTTAGAAGAAATGTATCCTTATGATGTTGAAGAGATGGATCTTCAATGCCAAATGACCATGATCACACTAAGAGATAAGAAATTTTTCAAGAAGGGAAAGAAGTTGAGCATGAATTAAACTTGGATTTGGCAAAACCAAAGTTAAGTGTTATAACTCTGGTGCGAATGGGCATTTCTCAATAGAATGCATGCACCAAGAAGCAGTCATAATAAATTTACAAGAGGTCCTCATCCCTCCTCTCATCAAAGCTCTCACCCACATCAAGGAAAATAAGGATCACATCACCAACCATCTCTATAAGGTTTTATATAAAGGCTGATGCAACTAAAGCAACCAAATGCTTCCTGCATGCATGCACTCAGTACCAAGTAGAAGTTGCTCCAAAAGTTTTATACTTGAAGCAAGAATTACTCTAAGTATAAAATCTTTCAAAGCCAAAGTTGCTGCAGAAGCTTTACACTATACTTAGAAATATTCTAAGTTTAAAATCTTTCAAAAGACCAAATATTCCAAAGCCAAAAGCTAAGATCTTCCAAAGCTTCAAAGACAAAGTCTTCCGAAGCCAAATGAGTGAAGAGTGATTTCTTCCAAAGACAAAGAAGAACATGCTTTTCTCGAATGTACTTTTGCAGAAAGCCGACCCACTTTCTGCTGCAACTCTGAAGACTCACTAACTTGCAAGAGTTGGTGACAACCATGCTTTTGTAACTGTACATTGATGTCTTGAGTCTGTAACTTTCTACTTTATGTACTTTTATCCTTTTGTAATATATTAGGATGTGAGTTATGGCATGTCATAGTCACTAGTCAAAAAGCAATCTGCCTTTTGACTCTATATTGATTTTGTTGTCTTTCCATGTTCCAACTGGCTTTCCAAGTATAGCCAGTTGTAGTATAAAGTATCTTAGAGTCGTGTATTGTATTAAAACTTATGCATTATAACTCTTGTAAGAGAACTTGAGATTAATATACATCATTTTTGAAAACCTTATATGTTGTTCTTGAGTTCTGTCTCATTGTTACTTGTGTTCTTTGCATCTTGTTCTCAAATCCGGTTTCCTATTTGAACTGTTAAGTGTTCTAACACTCTCCTCATTATGAGACTGATTGTATTGACCATCCCTTAACCGGTCCTACAATTGGTATTAGAGCATTCTAGGCTCTTGATTGTAAGATCTCACCATCTTAAAACTCCTCAGTTCTCATAAAACACTTAACATCTCAAATGGCAGCATCCAAGTTTGATATGGAAACTGGTACCATGGTAAAGTCCCCACTGATCACTCCTGATGATTTTGATACTTTGTTTTTAAGAGTGGAAGGCTTCATCAAGTCATAAAATAGCAGGATGTGGGAGTCTGTTACACAGGATCTTACATTCCATGCACCTTTTCAACTGCTGCTTGAGGCGGCATGATTCCAAAGGAAGTGGCTGACTACTTTGAAGAAGATAGAAAAAGAATCGATGTAGATCAGAAAGCCATGACTGCCCTCTAAACTGCTCTTCCAAATGCCATCTACAGAGGCTTTAAGAAGTGCAAAACTGCTAAGCAGCTCTGGGTTGCACTGAAGCTGATGTATGAAGGGTCTACTGAAGCCAAAGAAAACAAGAAAGACCTTCTAAAGCAGCAGTTTAAGAATTTCACCTTCAAAATATGTGAAACCATGACTCAACAATACTTCAGGTATGTTGAGATTGTGGACACTCTGACGGATGTTGGAGTAAAACTGGAGAACATGGATATTGTGAGGAGGTTCATGTCCTCTCTTCCTAGACAATGGACACACTACTATGTGGTCATTAAGAGGACTGAAAATATCAAGACCCTCACTCTCATTGAGTTGTATGGCATACTCAGTGGTTACAGATGGAGATGAACATGCAAAATCCATTTGGTAACTCCAGCAATCAGCAGAGTTTTGCCCTTCATATGGTTGAAAGGGATTGTAGAGAACAACAACACCATTACATCTCTTACCCTGACAACTTACTAAAGGACCCTTTTGTTGGGGTTTGTTAGAACACAAGACATAGTTTAACCACTTAAACTTTGTAAAACGCAGCGGAAGTATAGCTTTATAAACTTCTTTATAAGCTGAAATTTTCAAGTTTTAGATGATGTTTTAAGACGTAAACAAACCCAGAACGAAAGGATCTTTAATATGTGAATAAGAAAGCTATGTAAACACAAATAACAACATAATGTGACAACCATAGAAGGCTGCCAAACTACCTCCTTTCAGCAGCAAAATCGACCAAGAAAGAGGGAATGTTAGATGCTTAAACTCGGCCAAGGCTCCAAGGTAGGACCTCTCAAGCTTGTATACCCCAAGCTTGTTTGCAAAGCACCTTCTTGTTAGGAAGAATCACCACCAAAAGCTTCAAAAACCCTCAAATTCCAGCTGCTAGAACCGTGAGTATTGAGAGAGAATGGGGAGACTTTTTGCTAGTTTGCATGTATTGAGATATGAGAGAAAGTGAGGTGATCAAGACAAGTATTGATGTGTGTCTTTTTCAAGGCCAAGGATCCAATGAATTAAAAGGGGGGGGGGGCAGCCGAAAATAATTCAAAAGAGGTTTCCCTCTTATAAATTCAACACACATATATATTATCTAGTCTTGTAACTAGCTTATGCAATTAACCATTTAATTGTATAAGTAGTATACTCTCATTATTATTTGGTGCTATCCAACTTATTTAAATAACACTTCAAATAATATTATTGAACAAAATGTACTAATAAGTTGTTCATTCTCATATGCAACTTATTTAGAAAACCCATTTTCTAAATTGGTGTAAATATTTAATTGCATGATCATATCATCAATTAAATATTAATGGGTGTTTGCTAAGCTTGTTATTGGGTATAACCCGACTTGGATCATAACGTACTAACCGCATCAATATTCTACATGTCTTGGGCATATAGAATCCTACAATCTCCCACTTGCCCAAGATTCATAGAAGATTAATACAAGCAGTTAATACCTCCTAACAACGGTTTACTACCCTTAATACGCATGACTTATAGCCATTCAATAACATCATCCTATTCAAGTATCCTACTTGAAATGATTTAGGTGAATCAATCATCTATCCTTTTGTTACAGATGTCATGTTAGATCCAAGGACACAGAATGATCATTCCTTGTTGATTTAACTTAATCAGGCCTTAGACATCTTGCTCTCAACGAATAAGAGGAACAAATCCCATCTTGACTACATACGTTTCTCACAATCACCTCGTGTCACACCTAAACATGGCCTTATGTACTGTCCAATATTTCAGGACAGTGAAGAACTAGTTCAAGGTATAACACCTGGTGAATATCAAAACCTAATATGTATCTCAGGTCTGAGGATACCAAATGATATTCTCCTTTTACTCAAACTTACTTATGATCAATTTAGAAGATTCTATGTAGTAAAATTTGAGATGCGGGTTAGTCAATATTTTTATCCCACAAATATCTATGAACCTTGGTAGCAACCCATTGCTCTATATTCATCCTTATGAATATCAACCAATCCAAGTTCATAATAATCTTACCCTCACACTTGTTCCCACAAGTCTGAACGATCATGGACATTTAGAGTAAACAATTTACTCATGGATGAAACATGCTTAATTAGAACATTAATTGAAACATTATAACCAAATAATTATATTCAAATAAGAAAGAGTTCCACATATCCAAATACAAAACTTACAGATCAAATCCAATCACTAGAATATCGAAGTCCCATGGCACAAGTATGACCTTCATGCTTTGCCTTTTCAAGGAGCTTCGTGAGAGGATCCGCAATGTTTTGATCCGTGTGAACTTTGCGAATACATATCTTTCCCTTTTCAACTTCATCTCGTATGTAGTTGAATCTCCGCTCAATGTGCCTAGTCTTTTGATGAGCATGGGGTTCCTTGATTTGAGCAATCGCATCCTCGTTATCACAAAAGATCTCTAGGGGGTCCTGAATGGAAGGGACAACCCCTAGATCGGCAATGAATTTCTTCAACCATGCAGCTTCTTGAGCTGCCAATGAGGCGGCGACGCATTCTGATTCTGTAGTTGATAGAGCCACCACATCCTGCTTGGAACTCTTCCAAGAGACCGCTCCTCCATTCAGAATGAAAATGTATCCCGATTGTGACCGTTAATCATCACGATCGGTTTGGAAACTCGCATCCGTGTAACCTTTTACTACGAGTTCCTCATCACCAGATCCATAGATTAGGAACATATCTTTCGTCCTCCTTAGGTACTTAAGTATGTTCTTAACAGCCATCCAATGACTGCTTCCAGGATTTTGCTGGTATCGGCTTGTCATGCTTAAGGAGCATGACACGTCCGGTCGAGTGCATATCATTGCATACATGATGGATCCAATAGCAGATGCGTATGGGATTGCCTTCATTTTATCTTACTCATCCTTTGAGCTAGGACATTGAGTTGTGCTCAATATCGTTCCTCTTTGAATAGGTACCGTACCTTTCTTAGAGTTCTCCATCTTGAACCTTTTCAAGATTTTATCAATGTATGCACTTTGATTTAAACCAATCAACCGCCTTGATCTATCCCTATAGATCTTTATTCCCAGAATATAGGCGGCTTCACCAAGATCTTTGATGGAAAAACAACTTCCAAGCCAGGTTTTTACACCTTCCAAGGTTGGAATGTCATTTCCAAATAGTAGTATGTCATCAACATACAATACTAGGAAGGTGATGATGCTCCCACTAGCTTTCTTATAAACACAAGCTTCATCAGCGTTCTTGATGAATCCGAATTTAATTACTTCTTCATCAAAACGGTGATTCCAACTTCTCGATGCTTGTTTCAATCCATAGATTGATTTCTTTAACTTGCATACTTTATTAGGATGTTTTGGATCGACAAAACCTTCAGGCTGAACCATATAGACATCTTCCTCAAGATATCCATTTAGGAAAGCGGTTTTGACATCCATTTGCCAAATCTCATAATCATAATAAGCAGCTATGACAAACAATATCCTTATAGACTTTAGCATCATAACAGGTGAGAAGGTTTCATCATAATCAACCCCTTGAGTTTGAGTGAAACCTTTGCTACAAGTCTATCCTTATAAGTATCCAAGTTTCCATGCATATCGGTTTTCTTCTTGAAAACCCACTTACTTCCAACTACCTTGGAATTAAGAGGTGGTATAACAAGTTCCCAAACTTGATTGTCATACATGGATTGCATCTCAACGTTCATGACATCAAGCCATTTGTCACAATCCGAGTTGGACACTGCTTTATATATATATATATATATATATATATATATATATATATATATATATATATATATATATATATATATATATATATATATATATATATATATATATATATGTTCATCTGAATCTACCACATAGCATCCATCCATGAAAAATCCATATCTTTCAGGCGGATTACTAGCTCTACCACTTCTGCAAACGTTTTGTGTGTATTGATCAACCGCTTGATCATCCTCAACATCCTCATGTTGAGTGCTAGTTTCAACCAAACATGCATTGGGTTGTGGTTCTTGATCCTCCTCAAGATCCACTGTTCTACTGCTAGTTTCTTCCATAAGGAACTTTGCTTCTAAGAACTCACCCTTTCTGGCAACAAACACCTTTTGTTCCAGTGGATCATAGAAATAATATCCCATAGAATCTCTAGGATATCCAACAAAGATACACTTGGTGGATCGGACTTCCAATTTGTTTGGGGTGGGGGTCTTAACATAAGCCTCACAACCCCAGACCCTTAAGTATGATAGGGATGGAACTCTTCCATGCCATATCTCAAAGGGTGTCCTTTCCACCTTTTTGGTTGGGGCCATATTTAGAATACGAGCCGCGGAAAGCAAAGCGAAACCCCAAAATGATAGAGGCAGTGTGCTTCTAGCCATCATAGATCGGACCATATCCAATAATGTTCGATTCCTCCTCTCAGACACACCATTATGTGTAACAACCCCTCCTCGACCCTTACAAAAGATGTGGAAATTTTTCTAAGTCATACGCATGAACAGTGCTCATGTGCCCGAATAGTACTCATGAGCCCGAACAGTGCTTATGAGCCTGGGAAAAATGCCCCCGCGACTAAGTCCTGGGCGTTTCAGCAGCCCTAATACGGCCGTACAGTTGTCATGAGGCTGAACAGTTGTCTTACGCCCGCACAGTGTCTTACGCCCGCACAGTGTCTTACGGCCAAACAGTTGTCATACGCCTAAACAGTGGTAATGCGCCTAGGATTTTTCCTGTGTTTTCGTGTATATATTTAA
Source organism: Flaveria linearis (assembly GCA_024085815.1). NCBI lineage: Eukaryota > Viridiplantae > Streptophyta > Magnoliopsida > Asterales > Asteraceae > Flaveria > Flaveria linearis. The sequence continues at coordinate 50,698,368 of CM044004.1, read as the reverse complement.
CTTCTGATTATTCTTCCACACTTATTTTACATCTATTATGGATATTTTACAATGTAGAAACTTATTCTTATATAGAAACAATCATTTGAATGATTATTAAGAAACAAATAAGGTGTTTCAACACTTAAACAAATTCGGATAAATAAACCCATCTATACCCGTGGCTTAACATAATAACAATAATAATGATAACAATAATAGTAGAATACCAATAAAATAAATAAAGATATACAATCTGCATGGCCGCCTCAACCCACCAACCGAATGTAATTTGTGAAACCCCAAAAACCACTCCCACACTCAACCGTTCACTCCTTTCTATACATGCAAGACCCCATTTGTATTTTTACAACTCCATATCTCACATCCTTCATCTCTCGGGCTATCTCTCTCTACTCCCACTCACTTTCATTCTCTCATCCGAGAACACTCACACATATCTGTTGGGTCATAATGAGGCTGGTGCAACCAAAGCCACTTCACATAGTCATCTTGGTGCTACATTCAAAGGCTTCCGAAGTCAAGCATGAGATCTTCTGAGAGTCTGAAGAACAACAGCTAAAGACAACAGCTGAAGTCAACAGCTAAAGACAACAGCTGAAGTCAACAGCTGAAGACAACAGCTGAAGTCAATAGCTGAAGACAACAGCTGAAGTCAACAGCTGAAGACAACAGCTGAAGTCAACAGCTGAAGACAACAGCTGAAGTCAACAGCTGAAGACAAAGTCTGAAAGCTTCCAAAGACAAAGTCTGAAAGCTTCCAAAGACAAAGTCTGATGAAAGAGCTGAAGACAAGTCTGAGCTTCCGAAGACAAAGTTTGATGAAAGAGCTGAAGACACAGTCTGAGCTTCCGAAGACAAAGTCTGATGAAAGAGCTGAAGACAAAGTCTGAGCTTCCGAAGACAAAGTCTGATGAAAGAGCTGAAGACAAAGTCTGCTTCCGAAGACAAAGAAGACTCCAAGCCTCGGAAGAAGCAGTCTTCCGAAGTATAAGTGGCTTCGGAAGAAGTTATTCTTCCGAAGTACTTTATCCTTCGGAAGACATTGCTATGTCCAGTAGATATAAGTATGGTCCCTGACAGTCCGCTGCAGACCTCTGATACAGCATGGCATCTTCCTAAAGAGCCATGTTGTTGACCATACTTTATTCTACTGTTCACCTTTTTATGATAGTACATGTTACCAACTTTTGTTGGTGACAAAAGGTAAGTCAGGGACATGTCCTGACTACCAACTCTCAGGCAAAATGTCTGAAAGACTTCACCTAGAATCTTGTAGTATAGATGTTAGGTTAGAGATGTTCAGCTGGTATCAAAGTATATCCGGCTGTAGGTAGTATTATATATATCTTCTCCTTGTAACTCTTTAGATAAGCGATTTGAGTCCAATAGTCTTGTAATCCTTTGAGTTGAGAAGCAATATATAAAAGTACCTTGAAAATTTACATCCTGTGTTCATTTACTTACTGTTACTTGTTATATTATGATCAACTCTTTATAGACTCTTGCTGAGTGTTGATTCTAGGTGAGTTTGAGAGAAAAACCATCTGTTGAGTGACCACCACAAACGATCCTGCAATTGGTATCAAAGCTCCAGGCTCTTGATTGTGAGATCTTACCATCCAAATCAACCTGTTTTTCACTCCTCACTACAAACCACTCACTCAAATGGCCGCTCTCTCCAAAGCTGATATGGAAACTGGCACCATGACCAAGTCCCCACTGATCACCCCTGAAGACTTTGACACATGGTGTATCAGAATGGAAGGCTTTATTAAGTGTCAAGATTCAAGGATGTGGGACTCCATTGTCAATGGTCCTTTCATACCAAGCACTACTTCTGCCACTTGTAATCGCATCATTCTAAAAGATGTTGATGATTACTCAGAAGAAGATAGGAAGAGAATAGAGCTAGATCAAAGGGCTATGACTTCTCTCCAAACTGCTCTCCCTAACTCCGTCTACAGAGGCTTCAAGAAGTGCGAGACTGCTAAAGATTTATGGGAAGCATTTAAGCTTAAGTATGAAGGATCCAAGGAAACCCAAGAGAACAAGAAGGATCTCTTGAAACAGCAGTTTGGGAACTTTACTTTCAAGGCTGGTGAGACCTTGACTCAACAATACTTCAGGTATGTTGAGATAGTAGATACTCTGGTGGATATTGGAGTAGCTCTTGAGAATAGAGACATAGTTAGGAAGTTCATGTCTTCCCTTCCTAAACTATGGACACACTACTGTGTTGTAATCAAGAGAACTTCGGACCTTAAGACTCTTACTCTCACAGAGTTGTATGGTATCCTAAGTGCATTCCAGATAGAGATGAACATGCAGAACTCCTCTGGTCACTCCAATAACCAACTGAGTTCAACCCTTCATGTGGTTGAAAGGGAAATCATAGAACCACAACATCAGTTGCTGTGTTACCTTGACAACTCACATAGTGGACCCTACATTACTCTACCTGAGACTCCAAAGTCTCAAAAGGTTCAACACAACTCCTTTCAGGATAGTTGTGCCTTTGTCTCTGGAAGTGGACACTCTGGTGATTTTCAATACTGCTTTGATGATCTTGAGTGCTTCAGTCCAGATGATGTGGAGTATGTGGACATTGTCCAACAGATGGCTCTTTTAACTTACAGAGCGAAGAAGTTCTTCAAGAGAACTGGAAGGCAATTCCCTCAAAACCCAGTCAACAGCAAGTTTGGGTTTGATAAGAGCAAAGCAAAGTGTTACAACTACAACCAACTTGGTCACTTTGTTAGGGAATGCAAGGCTCCCAAGAACAACCCGGGAATCCCACAGGCCTCCACATATCCCACTGCTTCAAAGCATGAAGAGAAGTCAACTGAAACAGCTGCTGTGACTCAAGAAGTTGACTGGAGCTTCATGGTTCAGGATGTGACTCCCGCTCAAGCACTCATGGCCGGAACAGATGATGATCAGGTATATGAACATCTTTGTACTGCTGCCTGTATTGCTAAAGTTAAACTTTATAAGGATTACACTTCGGAAATCAGATCTAAGGTTGAGTCTTTAAATGTGTTAAAATCTGATTTTAAGAGAGCTGAATCTGACTATCAAAAGAAAATTGAAGAGTTAGAGAATATCGTGTCTCTTTTAAAACATGAAAAGACCAACTATAAGACTCAAATCAAAGATCTGATATCCAAACTATCTGAAGTTCAAGCCCAGTTAGTCACTGCTGAGGCTCAGGCCAGGAAGCAAGCTATTGCTGAGCAAAGCTTCTAAACTATTCTTGTATCATCCTCTCATTCCAAAATGTTTTACCAAAACAAAGAAGGGTTGGGAACCAATGAAATAGCTCCACCACACTCTTATGAGTCTATTAGACTACCTAGATGTGGTACTGAAGAGCAAGAGGTTCCAACTGCTGACCCTTCTCCATTGGAACCGGAAGAGGAGGCAAAAATAGTGGCCACCACAGGGGAGAAACAAGAGGATACACCCATCTCCACCTATGAAGACCAAATCCTAACCACCAAGGCAAGAAGAAGCAGAGCTAAAGCTGCTAGAAGGACTGCCAAGAAGGTTGCAGAGTCCAAGCTTAAGATTGACCCTAAGCAAAAGGGTGTCTTCATTTCTGCTGGATTCCAAGTGGTAGGTACTTCTGATTCAGGAAAGGAGTGTAATACCAGCACTCCTGTCCTACCAAAGGATCCGAAGTTGAAAGGGAAAGTTGCTGATGAAGAGAAGAAATCCAAGAAACAGCAACCTACAAGTTCCCAGAAAACTAACATTGTATGCATAATGTGTGGTCTGCACAACCACATAGCTAAAGATTGTTACTACAATCCAGCAAGCACACATTATGCAAATAATGTTAGAAAAGAAGGAGTCAGGGAAGGTTTCTCAGTTGGACCATTTCAAACAGTTCAAATGATGAAAAAGGGAAAGTTGGTCTCGGAAGCCAAGTTGCTTTCGGAAGAAAGTACTTCTTCCGAAGGGAAAATGGCTTCGGAAGCCAAACCTTCTAAGGTTCGGAAGAACAAGAAGGCTCCCTTGAAACCATCTCAGAAGAAGACTACTTCGGAAGAAAAGGTGGTGAAGGCTTCTTCCGAAAAGAAAGAAGTTTCGGAAGAAGACCATGCTGCAAAAGCTTCAACAAGCTCATCCTCAAAGATCAACCAAGGGATGGATTGGAAGATCAAAGAAGATGCTGCAGCCCAAACCTCTTCTTCAACAACCTCTATCGAACCCCAATGCATATCCTTTGGTTCAATTATGTCACTCTCTTTGGAACAGCCCAAGACCTGCAAGGCTTGGGCTTCTAAACAAAACTAACCATCTCATCTTATGTGCAGGGACATCCATTTGACAAGAACAACAATGTCTGGATTGTAGATAGTGGATGCTCCAGGCACATGACAGGGAACAGATGTCTCCTTCAATAATTCCAGAACTATGATGGAGGGCCTGTCCAATTTGGAGGTGAGGCTGGAGGATATATTTCTGGCAGAGGAAGTATATCCAATGGCATAATAAATATTGACAAAGTTCACTTTGTCAAACAGCTTGAACACAATCTGTTAGGTGTTTCTCAATTCTGTGACCAGAAGCATCAGATGCTTTTCACAGAACATGAGTGCATTATCCTCAAACCAGGGATGACAATTCCTCCGGAATTGGTGCTTCTTAGATCTCCCAGGAAGGGGATATGTGCAAGCTGGATATGAACAATGCTTCTCCTATGGGTGAAGTATCATGCTTTCTTTCCAAAGCTGATAGTGATGAGTCAACACTATGGCATAAACGCATGTGTCATGCGAATTTTAAAACAATGAATAAATTGGCTAAAAATAACTTGGTACATGGTTTGCCTAAAAAGGAATTTTTCTGCAAAGATAACTGTGTTGCATGCCTGAAAGGGAAACAACACAGATCATCTCATAAATCCAAATGTGTTAACTCTATCACTACTTCATTACACTTATTGCACATGGATCTCTTTGGTCCCACAAGTATAATGAGCGTTGGAAGGAAATCATATTGCCTTATGATTGTTGATGATTTTACAAGATTCATATGGGTATTCTTTTTAAGAAGTAAAGATGAAACTGCTGAAACTTTAAAATCTTTTATTCTTAAAATAGAAAATCAAATTGATCACGAGGTTAACATCATTAGAAGTGATCAAGGGACTGAGTTTAAGAACTTTGTTCTTGACTCATTCTGTGACTCAAAAGAGATTGCCAGACAATATAGTGCTCCCAGAACTCCTCAATAGAACGGTGTTGTTGAGAGGAGCAATAGGACACTTATTGAGGCTGCTCGGACCATGTTAGCTGATTCAAAGCTGCCTCTAACATTCTGGACAGAGGCAGTCAGCACTGCATGCTATGTGCAGAACAGGGTTCTTGTAGTTAAGCCCCATAGAAAAACCCCTTATGAGTTATGGAACAAGAGGCCACCGTTCATTGGCTTTCTAAGGTCCTTTGGCTGCAGGTGTACCATACTTAACACAAAGGACAACTTAGCAAAGTTTGCTGAGAAGTCGGATGATGCTATCTTTGTTGGATACTCTTCTAGCTCCAAAGCTTATAGAGTATACAACATCAAGAATCAACAATTTGAGGAGTCATCCAATATAGTTGTTAATGAGCACACTCCTTGTGTTAGGGGGAATGGACCTGATTATATATTTGACTTAGAATTGTTTCCAAACTATTCTAAACAATCTTGTGAGAATGTTTCAGCTGGAACAGGTGCTCAAGGTGATGCTGATACTGATGCAGATCAACTATTTGAGCTTCCCAGACCTCTTCCAAATTCTCCAAGAGCTGAAAGGCAACAAGCTTCAACCATTCACAGATCTGATAGTGTTACTATCTCCAGGAATAGTGAAGCTTCAACAAGTGAATCACTTGATCAACCTTAAAGTTCTTCAGGTGATCCATTACAACACCAGGTTGAGGGAAGCAATATTCTGAAGGAACAGGCAATTGTTAATACTACTTCACAACCAACCATTGATGATGTTTCTCAATTATTCAATCAGTCCTCATTGAATGACTTTGAAACAGCAGCTGGACAGAGTGATCCAGTTCCTGATCAGAATATGTCCAACCTGGACTTATCTCTGCAACTGGAAGTGATTCCTCGCCTTAGGATTCACAACACTCATCCAACTGTGAACATCATAGGGAATGTCTCTGAGGGTGTGAGAACAAGAGGGCAAACTCATCATGGGAATGTCTGCTTGTACTCATGCTTTTTGTCTCAGATGGAACCCAAGAAGGTGGAAGATGCCTTAAAGGATAGTAGTTGGGTTGAATCGATGCAGGAGGAGCTGTTTCAATTCAAAAGACAAAAGGTCTGGAACTACCATCTGGTCAAGTACCCATAGGCACTAAATGGGTGTTTAGGAACAAGAAAGATGATAGAGGATTGATTATCAAGAACAAGGCAAGACTAGTAGTTCAAGGGTACACCCAGGAGGAAGGAATTGATTATACTGATGTCTTTGCACCTGTTGCAAGACTTGAGGCAGTTAGGATCTTCCTTGCTTATGCTGCATCCAAGAACTTCACAGTCTACCAACTTGATGTCAAGTGTGCTTTTCTATATGGGGATATAGATAGGGAAATCTATGTATGTCAACCTCCAGGATTTGAAGACCCACAGCACCCCAACTATGTGTGCAAACTGGATAAGCTCTATATGGGCTGCACCAAGCACCTAGGCTGTGGTATGAGACCTTGTCTCAGTTTCTCCTGAAGAATGGCTACACCAGAGGTACCATTGACAAGACTCTTTTCATCAAAAAGAGTGGAGAAGACATATTGCTCGTTCAAGTCTATGTTGATGACATCATATTTGGTTCTTCAAATGACCAAATATGCAAGGACTTTGAGAGCATTATGAAGCAGAAATTTGAAATGAGTTCCATGGGAAAAATGGACTTTTTCCTTGGAATTCAGGTGAAACAGATGAAGGAAGGGTTCTTCATAAGTCAATCTAAGTATGTCTCAGACATCTTAGATAGATTTGAAATGAAGGACTGTAAACCAGCCAAGACACCTATACCCAGAAACCATAGTCTTTGCCCTGACCTTGAGGGGGAGGATACTGATCAACATCAGTATAGAGCAATCATTGGTTCTCTGATGTATCTCACTGCTAGTAGACCAGATATCATGTTTGCCACATGCATTTGTGCAAGATATCAGGCTGCTCCCAAAGTGTCTTACCTAGCTGCTGCAAAGAGAATCCTCAGATACCTCAAAGGAGCACCTAAACTAGGACTCTGGTATCCAAGAAATAGTGATTTTAATCTCTATGGATACTCTGACAGTGACTATGGTGGCTTCAACATTGACAAGAAATCCACATCAGGAAGATGTCAATTTCTTAGTGGAAGGATTATCTCATGGCAATGCAAGAAACAATCCTGTGTCTCTACATCAACTGCTGAAGCTGAATACATTGTTGCTGCTAGCTGTTGTGCTCAACTGCTATGGATTCAAAATTAGATGTTAGACTATGGATTCAACTTCATGACTACTCCTATCCATATTGACAACAATAGTGCTATTTCCATTACTGAGAATCCGGTGAAGCACTCCAAGACAAAGCACATTGATATCAGGTATCATTTCATTAAAGATATTCATGAGAAACATCTAATAAAGTTAATCAAAGTTGACTCAAATGAACAATATGCTGATTTGTTCACAAAGGCATTTGATGAACAAAGGTTTAAGTATCTCTTATCAGCTATTGGGATGATAAATATTGATTAACTACCTCTTTTGAAAAGCTTTTTAAATGTGTAATGTCTTGTGTCAATACAATTTAAGCCCTGTTACAAAAGTTCTTTAAATTATTCTAAGTGTAAATTCCTTCCGAAGAGGAATTAACTCTTGGAAGATATTCTTGAATATCATCCGAAGCCAAAATTCCTCAATGGAAATTTTCTTCTCGGAAGAGTTTTTGGTCTCGGAAGAAGCGATTGATTTTACATCAGATCTACTTCCGAAGCTTATATAACTCTCCATTCGGAAAGACAATTTTACCTTCGGAAGCAATGCCTTGCTTCGAAAGAGAAATTTCCTTCGGAAGACAAATTACCTTCGGAAATGTTTTACATTCGGAAGTAAAGGTTTTACTCTGTAACGGATATCTTTTTGGGCCCACTCTGTAAAAAGTAAAGATTTTGTTCATGATGGTCAGATTATTTAAAATTATCCCTTGCCGCCACTATCATTTCTCTGCCGTAAACCACCATACCACCCACAGTAACCCCAAACAGTTACCCTATTACCGCCACTACCACAATTCATCCCCTTTAAATAATCCAGACTGATCAAATTCATCTTCTTTTACCAATTTACTGCCCTAACTATTCCCTTCACTGTCAAACATGCAATTTCACCCAAATTCAAGCTTACATTCTCTTCAATGGCGCTAAACCCTCAGCACAACCAAGTCGCATTACTTGATTCGTCAAGAAATGCCGACTTCACCCAAATCATCACCTTTCTTACCGAATCCATATACCTCACTGCACTAACAGTTAACCCCACCGTATACTCCAACCATATGTCCGAATTCTGGAGTAACGGTCAAACTGCAGTTCTGAATGGGGTTCGAGTACTGAGAACTCGCATTTGTGGCCAGGAGTTGGTCATCACAGAGCAACTCATCAGGGAGCATCTCGAGCTTCATGATGATGGGGCTCCTACTGAGTTCCCCAAAGAAGACTTGGATGGAACTTACATCCTAATGGGATATGGAGGAGATGTCAGCAGGTCAACAGTATACAAGTTCAACTTCTCTTACCATTGGAAGTTCCTGCTGCACATTGTCCTTCACTGCTTATCCAACAAGTCAGGGGGATGGGATCAAATCCCATATGAACTGGGATGCCTAGTTCATGGGTTGGTGAGAGGTCTATGCTTCAACTACTCACGATTTGTGTTGACCAACCTAATCGGCAATCTGAGAAGGGATACATTCTTCATGTATCCCAGATTTATTCAACACATAATCAACTGTGAACTGGAACTGAGCAAGCTTGTCTGTGCAGCTGCTCTTACTGTTCCACAAGTGAGGCCTACCATCTTCAAAACACTGAAGAAGATGTCCACCAACTTCACTGGAAGGTACACTCCATTACCTCCAAAGATGACTGAGCGCATAGCTCCTGGTGACATCCCTGTTATCCCCACAGGTGATGAACCCACACCAGCAACCTCCACCACAATGCCAACAAAACCTTCTTTACCCATGAGAATCACTTACCAGAGACGCCCCAAACGAACCCTTGTTCAATCTACTTTGATTGAACAAGCTCCCACAGTTCAAACCAAAAGGGCTAGAGTGGAATCAGGGGCTCCCACTCAGTCCGAGGTCACACCATCCTTCACATTTGACCTCAATGTGGGTTTTGAGCCTCCTCAGTCTCAAACCCAAGAGCCCGAACCCCAAGCCTTAAGCCCGCAGGGTGAGTCTTTACACTCCCCTATGCAGCCTTCAAGGGACAGCCCCACCATAGGCTCAATGCCTGTAGACATTAATCTAAGTCCCGGGTCAGTAGGTCTAACTTCCCTATCTTTCACTGACCTTTTACTCCGTACTGATGAAGAGATTACATCTCTCCATGGCCATGAAGTTGATCTACAACACCCTCTGAAAGATCAACAGAGCCAAGAGAGATCCCTTGTCTCTAGCCCCCATCAGCAGCCAATTACTGAGGTGAGTCCCACTGATGTGGAGGGGACTCATGTAGGCTCAGCTGCCACTACTCAGAGTCTCTCATTGAGCTCTCAGGACAGTGGTAACATCATTAGGACTGAGTCTACGGCAACTTTGCCCATTGACATCTCTGAAAGAGATGACTTTGAGCAAAGGTATCCAGGGTGCCAAGAAGCCACATCTGGTGGTGAGACTGAGCATACTAGGTATGTTATCTCATCTCCCCGTGATTCTTCTCATGAAGATGAGGGAAGTATGCAACTAACACTTCAGTACTTGCTTTCTAAGGTCTCCAACCTAGAATCACAGGTGAGGATCTTAGAATCAAGGACTGCCACTCAGCAACTTGAGATTAACAACCTCAAGGCTAAACTAGCTGAGAAACAGACGGAGAGGTCTGTTAGGTATGTACCTATTCAAGTCTTAATGACTTCTTCCTCTAGCTCATCTAGCTCTCAAGATGATGCTACCAAAAAGGGGGAGAAAGTTCAGAGACAAACATCTGAGGAACCACAGACCCAATCCTTTACTTGCCAACTCATCACACTACCTGAGTCATCTCAATCCTTTTTAGAGACTGACTCAAAGATGCTTCAAGATCTCTACAGACTTTTCACAAAGTTTGTATTGAGATCCTCCTTAGAGCAGCCCAGCCCTGACACCACACTTATATATTTTGGGGCTGAGGAGCTTCAAAGACTGACTGCACCTTCTACCACTGTGGAAGAAGTTGGTCAACCTAAGGTCCACATGGAACCTGAGATTAACTTCAAAAGGGAAATGGGGACTGATGGCCCAGCAACTAAAACAGATGGGACAGAACTTGCAGCAGTCTCATCTTCCGAAGCTCAGGCTGAAACTTCCGAAGTGGACATTGAAGCCTCGGAAGAACAAGAAAAGTCTTCCGAAGCTGAGATAGAAGCTGCGGAAGGTTTGTTCCAAATGTCCGAGGAACTGACCATCACAGATGTTATTGCTAAAATAGCATCTGAGGTGAGCAGGGAGGACATTTCTGACTTACCTCCATCCCAAACACCAGCTGAACTTCTCTCTCAATCTGAACCCTCTATCCAAGAACCACCACAGTCAAGCTCTGCCAAAGACAAAGGCAAAAGGAAATTGACTGCAGAAGAGCTTCAGGAGGAGGAGAGGATTGAGAAGCTCAAGAAGAAAGGTAGGTTTCCCACTGAGAAACTGCTAGCTGCTAGTTCTAAGGCAGCTGCAGCCAATCAGGAAGAAATCAACACAAAGAGAAGGACAACACTCATTGACCAGCTCATCAGCCTAGGAGCTGCCAACGAGGAAGTACTCCTGCTACCACTAGAGGAGTTGGTGACTTTGGAGAGGTCAGCCAGGATAAGGCAAGAAGAAGAAGCCAGGTTGGCCTTGGAGAGGAAAGAAGAAGAGCGAAGGGAAGCAGCCTTGAAGCTGAGAGAGGCTAGGATCAAATTCCTACTCTCAAGAGGCTTCAGTCTTCCTGAACTGTCTCCACATGATGATGACATGATCCTGCTGCTCCACAACAAAGAGCAGGATCAAATGGAGAAAGAAAGGAAGAAAGCTGCTAGGGAGAAGATGAAGGAGAGGAAGCGGAGGGAGGAAGAGATGGGGGTCACTGCCACCAAGAAGTCCAATGACAAAGCCTGGATGAAAGACTATCTCCGGGCTCATGGCTTCTCTGGTAGGCAGGTGGGACCTATGTCCGAAAGGACACTCTAGTGGATAGTCAGTGAAATTAAAGCTGACATCCGTTTGGGGTGCACCTAGAATTTGTCAAAAATGGTTAAGTGTTGGGTCATGCGCCCAAATAGTGCCCAAGCGCCCGAAGTGTCCCATGCGCCTAAGTGTTCATGCGCCTGCATAGTGTTCATGCGCCCGCATAGTGGCCATGCGCCAGCTTAGTGCCCATGCACCTAGAACACTTTGAATTATTTCTGAATTTTGAGGAAAAATAGAATTTTAGGGTTTGACCCTAGTTTGACTGGTGGGCTGTTTTGGAATATTCTAAGCATGAATAAGTTAGGGTTTAAGAATAGTATATGCATGATAATATGATTAATGTGTGACATGCCTATGTATATAAGTTGTTATCTTTTATTAGTTTTCAAAAGGTATTTATATTATAGTATAACATACGTTAAGTATTGTGTTATTACTTTACGTAGTATGAAGAATGAGTGAATGAATGTAAAGTATAACACAATGGAAAGAAAGATAACAGAGATGAAAAGTGAAACGTAACGAAAGAAAGAAAAGGCTTGCAAGAAGAAAGAAAGAATGATTACAACTCTTTGTGATCCGATAGCTCAACTGTGTGTTATAATGTGTGATTCTAACCCAGGAGGGTTCACATAGAAATGAGGCTTTGTGCCCGGAATTGTACGAACGAGATCCTTGTCATTCGACCCTGGGCTTTGTGCCAATTAGAAATGAGGCTTTGTGCCCGGAATGGTGGTTTCGGAAAACGGGCTTTATGCCCAACTATTAGGACCATTTTCGTACGGAGTACTAACTGATTCTGCGTGAGACCAGATCAAATAGCGTGGAATTCTATTTGATTAGTGATCCAATTAGTGAGAATGACAACCTCATCGATCTAACGATTAAACAAACGTTAAGAACGAGTTGGAATCGATCAGGAACGAACTATGAAGTTGGATGGATGAACTGGGACGCTCTGGACGGCTAGGGTATGATAGTATTTGAAGTGTCATATTTTTCCACGAATTATGTTGTATTTATAGGTTTTCAGTATCCATTCGTACGACTGAGCCATTAGCATGGTTCAGTCGTGCGACTGACTCATGCGTTTGACTCATACGCACGACTGAAGGTTCAGTCATGCGACTGAGTCAATCTTATGTCTCAGTCATACGACTGACCCAGCCTCCTGGTTCAGTCGTACGAATGGTCTATAAGTATGGTTCATGCGTGCGTATGGTCCATAAGTATGGTCCATTAGCATGAATAACCACCCGACTAAGTTGAACACATTTCTAAATCATTATTGACTCAGAACTATGTACAACACCCTCAAACCTATATATAATATTCATACATATGAGTAATACTAAATACAATAAGAATATGATATAATCAAAGACAAATAAACATCAAAACGCATATCATATTTCATTAAGCACTTGCATTACATGTGTGTATGAAATGAAAGACTTTTACATTTAAGTACATAAGCTAGGAACATAGTGTATCAACAAACTCCCCCTTTGACCAAGTTTATCCTATTGGCAAACATTCTTCACATGTTCTTAAAATTTCTTGTACTTCTCCTCCTTGGTGACTCCTGCGTGTATCTCAAAAGCAAAGCAGAGTCGTATAACGTGTTGGAACTGGAGAGCTTGAACAATATCTTTCATGTCACAGAACAATGCCCACTTGTATAATGTATAAACATCATCAGCTGACAAGTTAGCGAGCCACATTGGGTGAAATACCCTGATAGTCTCTATTTTTCCTTCTCTGTTCAAAACTATGACCGCTTCCCCCATCCTCCAATCATAATACCACCATTTGAAGTGTGGAGTGAAGTCCTGAGGCATCTCCCGCAAAGGGATCTTAGACATCGTGCGTGGGGGACTCCACTTCAACACCACCTTAGGTAGTGATAGGGTCAACTTCAGTCTTATGAATAAACCTCTTAGGTTGTTGAGGTCTGAAGTTTACCTATCTGGTGTGGTATTCTTTCTTCAAAGCCATCTTAAACCATCCCGACATCTTTCTCGGGTTGGCATACAACAGATCTACACAGGCCAATCTATTTAACTCAAAACCAGGGTGAGTCTTCAGATCATGTGGATATCTGAAGTACTCAATCCCTTTCTCCCAGTTCACCGCATACACTTCGAAATCCTCAAAGTAAGCCCAACTGATAATCTTGCCTGACACCTTCTGATGTCTCTTAACTCTGTATAATTTGGTGTAGGCATTGAGCTTTGGGGGGATGTTAGAGAATTTCAAACTATAATCTCGCATTTGCTGTTGAATCCAGATGATTTGTGAATAGCAACTTGCCGCAACAACGTATTTAGCTTCACATATTGACAGAGCAACAAACGTCTGCTTCTTACACTGCCAGGTGACTAATCGTCTTCAAAAGAACTGACATCCCGCATATGTTGACTTGTAATTCATTTTGCAACCACCATAATCTGAGTCACTATACGCTGTTAGCTCAAAGTCATCATCATAAGGATACCACAACCCAAGCGTTGGAGTACCCTTCAGATAACGAAAGATCCTTTTTACCCCAATCAGATGATTTACTTTTGGTTTTGCCTGATATCTGGAACAGAGACACGTGGTGTACATAATATCAGGACGAGAAGCTGTGAGGTACATAAGAGATCCAATCATTCCTTGATACATAGTGGCATCCACCAGATCACCATTTTTGTCGGGTGCCATATCATGGTTCGTGGCAAGTAGAGTTCCAGCAACCGTTGCATTCTCCATGTCGAACCGACTAAGGATATGTCCAACATATTTGGTCTGATGCAGGAAGATTCCATTTGGTGTCTGATCTACCTGTAAATCAAGAAAGAACTTTATCTCTCCTGTGGCACTCATTTCAAACTCAGCTTTCATCACTGATTCAAACCCTTTACATAATTCTTCGTTTTTGGAACAGAATATTATTTCATCCACGTATATCTGCACCATTAGTAAATCACCATCCTTTTCCTTTATGAACAACGTGCAGTCAATTATACCTCTACGAAAGCCATGTTTCAGCAGATGAGTGGAGAGTTTTACATACCAGGCTCGAGGGGCTTGATGTAGCCCGTACAAAGCCTTGTCTAGTTTATAAACTCTATCCCGATGATAAGGATCCTCAAATCCTTTGGGTTGACTGACGTAAACTGTTTCACGGATCTCACCATGAAGAAATGCACTTTTCATATCCAAGTGATATACTTTGACCTTCATAAAAGATGCATAGGCTAGGAAGATTCTACTTGCTTCCATCCTAGCCACTGGTGCAAACACTTTATTGTAATCAACTCCTTCGACTTGCCTGGACACTTGAACAACTAGCCTAGCCTTGAATCTGATTATTACCCCTTGGTCATCCTTCTTACACCAAAGAACCCACTTAGTGCCAATTACCTTTGCACCTTTTGATCTGTCTATAAGTGTCCAGACACCTAACTTCTTAAACTGTAAGAGTTCTTCTTGCATGGCACTTACCCACGCCTCATCCTTTAAGGCCTTGCTTACATGCTTAGGCTCAACTTGAGACATAAAACTTGGATATGCCCCATCGTGTATGTACCCTTTTTCCATGTCTGCAGCATAGTCAGCTGAGTATAGCTGATTTCTTGTTTGAACTCCCAAAAGAAGATCCCCGGTGATGTTATCCAGGGGATGATTTACAATAATCCTAGTTCCAGGAGTTGTGGGAACTGCTACTTCATCATCCAGGTTTTGAATCACAGGTTCAGTTTCTGTGGTTGTTGAATAACTAGGTTCAGAAGTTCTAGTCACTTCACAATCAGCTGCAGGTGTACTCTCAACAGAGGGGACCCGTTCCTCATGGTTCACATTCTCATTTGCAGCTTCTTCATCATCAGAGGAGGGATCGCTTGTCTCTAGATCTCCCCCTGAAGGGCTAGAAGTACCTTCTATTAGAGTCGAGGATGTCGAGTCTTGAGTAGGAGTATTCAGCATATCGTACATCATTTGAACGGCCACCTCATCATCATAATGGGAAGAAGGTAGATTAAAGGATTTAAAAAATCTATCATAGTCAAAGAAGAAGGAAGGTCCTTTTCCAATAGGGGGTGGTGTATCTTTGGACATCAACATTGTACCACACTTCTACCTGACCTGATGAGTTATTATAAACCCTTTTGTCTGGTATACTATAGCCAAGAAAGATACCTTCTTCTACCTCCTCAAAGAACTTTCCAGTCTGATTTTTCTTTAACAGCATACAGGGGGCTCCAAATGGTTCTAGATACTCCAAATTGGGTTTACGTTGCTGGAGCAACTCATAACATGTTTTTCCATGATGATTGACCACTAAGACTCGATTAAGAGTATAGCACGCATTAGCCACAGCCTCGTTCTAGAATTGAACCGACAGTTTTGAGTCAGCTAGCATTGTCCTTGCTGTTTCTATCAAGCATCAATTCTTGCGTTCAGCAACACCATTCATCTGCGGAGTGTAAGCAAAAGAGAATTGACAAATAATCCTTTCTCTCGACAGAATGCCTCCATCCACTGATTCTTGAATTCTGTCCCGTTGTCTGAACGTATTTTCCTCACTTTCACCTTGTAGAGTGACTCCAATGTTGTAATTAGATGTTTTAATGATTCAAATGTCTCTGACTTCGCTTTCAGAAACATCACCCAAGAGAATCTTGAGTAATCATCAGTCACCACAAAGCAGTACCAATCTCCAGCAATGCTCTTTGTGCTGACAGGGCCAAACAGATCCATATGTAGAAGCTCAAGAGGAATTTTGATAGAATGAACTTTCTTCGATAGAATGAACGTGATGATTCATCTTCCTGGAATTGATTTGTCCCATTCTCCTATGCCAGGAAATTGAATCCCTCTCAGTTGCTTTTGACAAGAAACACTGAGCAGTAGACTCAGTTGTGGAGGCTTTTGAAAGGTCCAAGACATACAGGTTGTTATATCTTGTGGCCGACATTAGAACTTCATTCTCCTCGATAACATACTCCTTATTAAGTATGTAACACTTCTTATTGTCAAACACGAGCTTAAAGCCCTTATCACAAATTTGGGCAACAGAAAGCAAGTTGTTTTGCAATTGCTGAACGTAGTTTACCTTGTCAAACTTTACCTTCTCATTTCCCACTTCGCCTTGAGCGGTGACATATCCTCCTTTATTTTCTGCGAATGATATGCGTCCCCCTTTAATTTGCTTGCCGTTGAAAAGGAGGGACGAATTCACGGTCATGTGCCTGGAAGCCCCACTATCAATAATCCAGGTATTAGTGATAGCGCTGTAGCGAACAACCTACACAAAGAATGGAAATGATAAGTTCAGGTTGGGGACCCAAGCCTTTACTAGGCTTGGGTTTCCTAGAGATATCACATATCACGAACTCAACTCATTGACCTTCGGAGGATGAGGACACATCTTTCTTCTTCTTGTCCTCACTATCAAACACATTACTTGATTTTTCTTTCCATAAACAGTTTTGTGCAAGGCCTGTTTGTGGTAAACAGACGACTGGCTTATGGTTTGAACTTTTGGTTCACTAATATTCCTAGGTTTAACCTTAGGTAACATAGCTTCGCTTTGAGCTTGTCTGTGTTGCCTTTGGTATCTCATAGGAGTATTAGATCTATTTTTGAAAAATCATTGTTTTTCATCAAAAAGTTCAATTTTTCTTTTAGGTGTCTGATAATGAGGCCAATTTGGAGAAATATTTCCTCGTTTTCCACAACTGTAGCAGGATCTCCTTTCGATAGGTTGGAGAGAACTTCTGTGAGGGGTTGAGTATGGTCGGGAGCTGTTCTGTTTCTCGTCCTTCTTAGATGCTTCACCTTCTTTAACAAACCTAATTGTTTTGACATTTTGAACACCTTTTTCTTTCATTTTTCAGGATTTTGATAGTTAACACATTTAGGGTTTGTTGGTTTAGAATTTTTAGGTTCTGAAGTAGATGTTTGTGAATTCAACCCAACATTATCCTTTTCAGCTTTATCGCACAAATCCTCTATAAGCACTTTATTTTTCAATCCGGAAGTAGTAGCGTTCTGTTCAATGACAGACTGCACATGTTTACCTGTGGACTCTGGATCACTGACAAGAGGAGTAGTCACCACATGATCCTTAACTGGGTTATTATTTATTGGTCTACATTTAGTATTTAAAAGGATCGCATGTGGAGGCGGCACTACTTTATATCCCAGACCTTCCCCACCGTTACTTTCTTTCACAAAGATCTGAACTATGTGAGAGGAACTAGCTAAACTATGCAGTTTTTGATTTAAAGACTCGACCTTGACTTGCAAAACTGCTTTTTCCTTTTTAGTTTCCTCTATAGTAGTTAAATAGAACTAAATTTCATTTGATTGATTTAGGGCAACAACCTCGGTTTCCCTTAGTTGTTTCCTTAGCAGTTCTATCTTTTCTTTAAAACTGCACTCATTTTGTTTTAAAACACGATTTGCTTCAGTGTAGAGTTTTAGATCATTTAACAGATTATCATTGTGTTCTAATAACCTAGCAAATTTTAAGTCATTGCTTTCTCTAAATTTTTCATATTCATCACAAGCATGTTTATCAACAGTTCGTCTTTAGAATATACCTGTGCGGAATTAGACGAGTCAACCATTAATGCAGATTCAGACTCTTCAATAACTGGAGATTTTTAGTTTGCAGCACTCAATTCTTCTTTAACAAGATGATCTACAACATCCATAGCTTCTTCAATCTCTAAACGTGCATACTCAGCTATGATGTCTCCCTCACTCGCAGATCCATCATCCAAATCATCAACTAATGCGACATTTGATTCTCCCTCATACACAGATCGGAAGGACCAGTCTTGTTCTTCATTACCCTGAGCGACCATAGATTACGACTCTTTACCTGATGATGCCCCAATCTTCTCTTTGTGTTGATGATTGATTGAAGAAAAAGGGTTGTCGTTACCAGTCTTCTTCGGCTTTATGCATTCACGTTTGAAATGCCCCTTTTCTCCACAGTTGAAGCATGTGACCTTGGTTTTATCAAACCCAAACATAGTGTCTTTAGTAGTGACTGGGTGCGAGAATGATATTCTCTGTTGTTGTGAAACAACAAGGATCGAATATGATGATTGAGTCAGTGATTATATGGCGGAATCATACAAACACAGAACATTAAATGCAAGAAATACTCATAAATGCTTCTTTGTATTGATTAAGTTGAGCAGTTAAAATAAATGCTAGGGTTTGAGCAATATACAGTAACCGAACAACTTGGGGACAAAAGACATATCTTCGGATTGTCTAAGGTTTTTCTGAAATTCTAAAAGTCTCAGTCTAAAGTCTAGAGTCACCTTACATACGAAGTTGTCTGTTCTATTTATAGGTTGACATGAAGCCTTTACAAAATGACTAAACTACCCTTATACATATTCTAGTCTAAGTACAAAAGGTCTTCATCAACATTTCTTTTGTTCATCCGCATTGACTAATGCAGATGAGTTGAACCCCATCAACATTTGTTTTTCTTCAACCGCATTAGTGTTTGGTCATCAACATTGAGAAACGTGTATGAACAAACACTTAGCGTATTTGTTGCTGAACATCCACTTTAGTTAATGCGGAAGAGTAAATCTTTGGCAGCATTTGTTTGGCTGTCCGCATTTGTCAATGCGGAAGAACAAATAATTGTCAGCATTTGTTCTTTGGTCATCCACATGTACAAATGCGGATAGCCGACACTTGTCTTCTTTTGTTGATGCAGATTCTTCATTCGCATGGATTCTTGGACTTAAGGAGATTCCAGCAGAACAACGATCATCAACTACTTGAATTAGCATGTATGATCCTTTCAGGGTCCAACAATACTCCCCCTAAGGATTATACAGCCTGTGGAACTTCAAGGTTTTGAAGGATGAGGTTGTGAAGATTCTGCTGGGTCTTGATCAGCAGGAGGAGATGAAACAGGAGCTGGGTCTATGAATGAAGGATCCAGTATTGCTTTGATCATGTTAGAGAACTGTCTGGCATCAGCTAGCTTCTCTCTGCTCAGAATCATATGTGTTAGATTTGAATCATTATTATCAATTACATTGATGAAAATCAAGTTGATTATTTCATTTTGACTTTTTAATGGTCAAAATTAAGCAATCAAATGGTATTGTTACATATGAATGTTTGACCTAATCTTGATTTAGCACTGTATGATTTTATTATCATGCTTTATATGTTATTTTGATGTTTATTTTCTGATTTAACTTCATTTTATTTCAAACATAAGATTTGAGGTCACATTTCTCAGTTTTGAGAATCCCTTGTTCACCCGAAGGATAATTAGGGTTTGGAAAATCAAAAGTTGGTGTCGATTTTCAAGATCCTATATAACTTTTAGCTCGAAGATGTTCATCAATCCTTAGTTTGTGGATGTTTTGTGATTTTTTCAGTTCTAGGGTTCTGAATTCTTGAAATGAGTTCATCGACTTTATCTGAGAATCACCTTGTTTTCGATACTACGATGGTATAGAATCGAAATGTAGGCAATATTGTGTTTGATGAACACTGAATCTTTCAATGATGGTGATGAATCTTAATGATGTATGAAGAACAGTAGGAATGATGTTTTTTCGCTCGTCGTACTATAGAGTCTCTCAAATTTGAAAAGTATTAAATGAATTATGATGATCTGTTTATATAGTCCTTTTAATGAATTTTCAAATCTTACAAGTGTTAAAAAAAATGTGGTCGACTACTGTAGTAAATGCAGAAGAGTAAAACACTCAACATTTGTTTACTGTAGCAAATGCGGAAGAGTAAAACTATCAGCATTTGTTTACTCTAGCAAATGCGGAAGAGTAAATTCTGTCAGCAGTTGTTTACTGTAGCAAATGCGGAAGGTTTAAGTTCAGACTTTCCGACACTGTAGCAAATGCGGATGCATTAAGTTTTCATCCGACTGTGCACTGTAGCAAATGCGGATGACTTACTTAGTCAGCATTTGTACACTGTAGTAAATGCTGAAGAACAATTGTCTTCCTAAATTTACTTCAACAAATGTGGAAGAACAACTGAGTTGTCTGCATTTCTTAAACTTCATACTTAATGATGGAAGTGTTGGGTTTGATAGAACATAAAACATAGTTTAACCATTTAGACTTTGTGAAAAAACGCAGCGGAAATGAACTTTATAATATGTTTATAAACTGAAATTTCAGGTTCTTATTTTGATATTATAAGTTTCAAACAAACCCAAGAACAAAGGACCTTTTTATATGTGAATAAGTCTATATATGAAAGACAAAACACACCTTATGGACAGCCATAAACAAGCTGCCATAATCTACCTTTCAGCAGCAAATGTGATGAAGTAGAGGATGATATTGACCAAGAAGAATGACCAAGGCACCAAGAGAAGGTCCTCTCGGGCTTGTATACCCCAAGCACTTCAGGAAACACCTACTTGTTAGGTAGCAAGACACCAAGACGAGCTCCCTCTTGAACAATCCGAATCAACCAAGAAGATGTTGAAGAGCAGCCAAGAAAAACCGAATTTTTAAGCTCCTTTTTCCTTCTTTGAATCCGAAAATACCAAGGTGTTTTGAGAGAGTTCTTGCTTTGCATGTATTGGAGAAAGTAAGAAGTGATGGAAGAGTGTAAGGATAGTGAATGTCTTGCCAAGACCATGACTAAAAGGAGAGTCCCAATGCCCCCATGTGGGCGGCCAAACCTTGTTCAAAAAAGGTTCCCCCCTTTTTGAAATTTTTATAAAAAAAATTACACACCTTAAATCCATAGTTTATAAAATTAAACAAATTTTAATTTTATAACATCAACACACTTTATTTGTTATTAGTTAACCAATTTAAATAACAAACAAATAATATCTCATGAACAAATTATCCATATAATGTTGTTCTTTTACAAAAGCAAAGTTTTAGAAAACCAATTTTCTAAATCAGTGTCAATATTTATTTGTATGATCTTATCAACAAATAAACATATATTGGTGTTTGATTAGCTTGTTATTGGGTATGACCCGACTTGGATCATAACATACTAACCACATCAATCTTGTATGTGTCTTGGGCATATAAGATCCAACAATCTCCCACTTGCACAAGATTCATAGAAGATTGTTGCAAGTAGTAAATACCACCTAACAACGGTTTACTACCCTTAATACGTATGACAAAGTGTCATTCAATAACATCATCTTTTTCAAGTACCATACTTGAAATGTTTTAGGTGAACCAATCATCTATCCTTTTGTCACAGATGTCATGTTAAATCCCAGAGACATAGAGTGATCATTCTCCATTGTTTTAACTTTATCAGGCCTTAGACATCTTACTCTCAACGAATAAGAGGGACAAATCCATCTTGACTACATACGTCTCTCACAATTACCTTATATCATACATGAACTCAGACTTATGTACTGCCATATTTCAAAACAGTGAAGAACTGAGCCAAAGTATAATATTTGGTAAATATCAAGACCCAATATGTATCTCAGGTGAGAGGATACCAAATGATGTTCGCCTTTACTCAAATTTACTTATGATCAATCAGGAAGATTCCATGTAGTAATATTTGAGATGCAGGTTAGTCTAATATTTGCATCCCACAAATATCTATGAACTTTGGCAGCAACCTTTTGCTTTATATTCATCCATATGAATATCTACCAATCCAAATTCATAATAATCTTAACCTCATACTTGTTCCTACAAGTATGAACGACTATGGACATTTAGAGTAAACAATTTACCCATGGATTAAACATGCTAAATTGGAACATTTATTGAAATATTATAACCAAAGAACTTTATTCAAGTAATAAGGGAGTTCCAAATATCCAAATACGAAATTACAGATCAAATCCAATCACTAGAATATCGAAGTCCCATGGCACAGGTATGACCTTCATGCTTTGCCTTTTCTAGGAGATTCGTAAGAGGATCCGCAATATTTTGAACTGTATGAACCTTGCGAATACATATCTTTCCTTTCTCAACTTCATATCGTATGTAGTTGAATCTCCGCTCAATGTGCCTAGTCTTTTGATGAGCACGAGGTTCCTTGATTTGAGCAATCGCACCCTCGTTATCACAAAAGATCTCTAGGGGGTCCTGAATGGAAGGGACAACCCCCAGATCGACAATGAATTTCTTCAACCATGCAGCTTCTTGAGCTACCAATGAGGCGGCGATGTATTCAGATTTTGTAGTTGATTAAGCCACCATATGCTCTTTAGAGCTCTTCTAAGAGACCGCTCCTCTATTCAGAATGAAAATGTATCCCGATTGTGATCTTGAATCATCACGATCGGTTTGGAAACTCGCATCCGTGTAACCTTTTACAACGAGTTCCTTAACACCATATCCATAGATTAGGAACATATCTTTAGTCCTCCTCAAGTACTTAAGTATGTTCTTAACAGCCATCCAATGACTGTTTCCAGGATTTTGCTGGTATCGGCTTGTCATACTTAAGGCGCATGAAACGTCCGGTCGAGTGCATATCATTGCATACATGATGGATCCAATAGCAGATGCGTATGGGATTGCCTTCATGTTATCTTGCTCATCCTTTGAGCTAGGACATTAAGTCGTACTCAATATCATTCCTCTTTGAATAGGTACCGTACCTTTCTTAGAGTTCTCCATCTTGAACCTTTTCAAGATTTTATCAATGTATGCACTTTGATTTAAACCAATCAACCGCCTTGATCTATCCCTATAGATCTTTATTCCAAGTATATAGGCGGCTTCACCAAGATCCTTGATGGAAAAACAACTTCCAAGCCAGGTTTTTACACCTTCCAAGGTTGGAATGTCATTTCCAAATAGTAGTATGTCATCAACATACAATACTAGGAAAGTGATGATGCTCCCACTAGCTTTCTTATATACATAAGCTTCATCAGCGTTCTTGATGAATCCAAATTTAATTACTTCTTTATCAAAACGGTGATTCCAACTTCTCAATTCTTGTTTCAATCCATAGATTAATTTCTTTAACTTGCATACTTTGTTAGGATGTTTTGGATCGACAAAACCTTCAGGCTGAACCATATAGACATCTTCCTCAAGATATCCATTTAGGAAAGCGGTTTTGACATCCATTTGCCAAATCTCATAATCATAATGAGCAGCTATGGCAAACAATATCCTAATAGACATTAGCATTGCTACTGGTGAGAAAGTTTCATCATAGTCAACCCCTTGAGTTTCAGTGAAGCCTTTTGCTACAAGTCTAGCTTTATAAGTATCCATGTTTCCATGCATATCGGTTTTCTTCTTGAAAACCCACTTACTTCCAACTATTTTGGAGTTAAGAGGTGGTACAACCAAGTCCCATACTTGATTGTCATACATGGATTGCATCTCAACGTTCATGGCTTCAAGCCATTTGTCACAATCCAAATTGGACATTGCATCATGATAGGTGGTTGGTTCATCGGAATCTACCACATAGCATCCATGTACAAAAAATCCATATCTTTCAGGTGGATTACTAATTCTACAAGATCTGTGAACGTTTTGTGTGTTTTGATCAACCACTTGATCATTCTCAACATTCTCATGTTGAGTGCCAGTGTCAACCAAACATGTATCGGTTGTGGTTCTTGATCCTCCTCAAGATCCACAGTTCTACTGCTAGTTCCTTCCGTAAGGAACTTAGCTTCTATGAACTCAGCTTTTCTGGCAACAAACTCCTTTTGTTCCAATGGATCATAGAAATAGTATCCCATAGAATCTCTTGGATATCCAATGAAGATACACTTAGTTTAATGACTTTCTAGCTTGTTTGAGTTGGGAGTCTTAACATAAGCCTCACAACCCCATACTTTTAAATATGAAAGCGATGGAACCCTTCCATGCCATATTTCAAAAGGTGTCGTTTCCACTTTCTTGGTTGGGGCCATATTCAAAATACGGGCCGCAGAGAGCAGAGCAAAACCCCAAAATGACAGAGGTAATGAGCTTCTAGCCATCATAGATCGAACCATATCCAATAGAGTTCGATTTCTCCGCTCGGACACGCCATTATGTTATGGTGTTCCCGGTGGAGATAGTTGTGAGACAATCCCACAACTTTTAAGATGGTCCCTAAAAGCATCATTTAGGTATTCACCTCCTCTATCGGTGGGAAGAATTTTAATTGACTTATTGAGTTGATTTTGTACTTCATTTTGAAAGATCTTGAACATTTCAAAAGCTTCATCTTTGTGTCTTAACAAGTACACATACCCATATCGACTATAGTCGTCAGTAAAGGTAATGAAGTATCTTTCATTGTACCTTGTCATAGGTTTAAAAGGACCACATACATCCGAATGTGTGATACCTAATAAATAATTTGCCCTTTTGGCTTTGCCACTAAAAGGTGCCTTGGTCATTTTACCTTGTAAACAAGATTCACATACATCAAATGAATCGCATTCACTTGTTGTTAAAAGACCATTCTTTTGTAGTGCATGTATTCTTTTCTTGTTTATATGACCAAGACGGCAATGCCAAAGGTAAGTGTCACTCAAATCCGATTTGAGTTTCTTGGTACTAGTTTGGTACAATAAGCTATCATTCAATGTATTTTCACGAACCAATTCATAGATACCATTGATGGGAATAGCTTTAAAGTAAAACAGGTCATTCAAAGTAACATGGATTTCATTTCCAATAAATGATAATACATATCCAAAATGTTTTAATAGGGCTACAGAGATAATGTTCCTAGTCAAACTAGGAGCATACAAAATATTGTACAAGATTACTTCCAAACCATTTGGAAGTTTCAAGATGTAGTCACCACGTGCTTCAACTTGAACTTTAGCCCCATTGCCCATGTAGAGGCTAACATCCGCTTTGTTGACGTTGCTACTTCTTTTGAACCCCTGCAACAAATTGCAAATGTGAGATCCACATCCGGTATCTAATACCCATGTGTTAGAGGATATTATGTTTAAATCAGTATGGATCATGTATATTGTACATGAGGTTTGCCTGGCATCCCTCTTTGCTTTCAACTCTTGGAGATGGACAGGACAATTTCTTGCCCAATGTCCAATCTCCCCACACTTGAAGCATGGGTCATTAGTAGCAACCTTTTGCTTCTTCTCTTGCGCTTTGGGTGGCACCCTTGCTACCCCTTTCCCCTTTCCCCATACGGGTCCCTTGCCCTTGGCAACTTTTGCCTTGGGTGCGGGATGAGGCCTTTTCTTGTTCCCACCTTCATTGATGGTGTGAACGGGTAAAACCCTTTTACCCATGGCTGCCTCGGCCGTTTTGAGCATTGAGCGAAGCTCACCAATGCTTTTGTCCCAAGCATTCATGTTGTAGTTCAACACGAACATCTTGAACTTCTTGGTAAGGCTATTGAGGATCAAATCCGTGGCCAATTCCTTCGAGACGGGACAATTAAGCCTTTCGAGTCGGTCAATGTGACTTTTCATCTTAAGTACATAAGATGAAACCGATTGGTTGTCGTCCATACGACATGCATGGAGTGCTCGAATCGTTTCGAAGCGCTCAAACCTTGCTTGCTGTTGGAACGTTTCCTTCAGCTGGGTTATCATGTCATAAGCTCCATGATTTTCATACTCCTTTTGGAGATCCGGAGTAATGCTTGCCAGCATGAGGCAAGACACTTGGACGTAGTCCTCTGTGTACTTCAGCCAATCATTATAGGCCTCCTCATCATCCTCACTAGGTTGATCGGGGATAGGGTCGTCTAAAACATATGATTGTCTCTCTTGCTTGAGAACGATTCTCAAGTTTCGATACCAATCAATGAAATTGTTATGATTTAGACGTTCCTTTTGGAGAATCGCTCGTAAAGATTGGGCGGACATGGATGAGTTATCATGATTATCATTATTGGTGGCCATCTACAAAATTTAACAAAGATCTATTTTAGTATTTTCGATATTGCTATTTTTAATAATTAATTAATGCCTTTAAAGGTCATTTTCATATTAAAATCTAGAACCTAACATTACATTTAAATTGTGGTTAGGTGACCTTTATCCCACGATTTAAATTAATAAGCTGGTCAACGATTGACGATTGCAACAATTTACAACTTCTAGAGGTATGGGATCGACTTGAAACATCATATGTAAAGTCGGCATGTTAATCCCTGTGACACCCGTAATTTCAGATTAACATTTTCCAAAAATCGTTGTCGTTAACATTTACCCGTACACGCAAATGCTCGAAACGTATACAAACACCGCCACAGACATCGTTAAACGAATTATGATAAAATACTAACGCGGGTGTTTGTAGGGAATTCACATAAACGAGATCACCTAAGGAATCCTATAAATTAATAGAGCTCGCTCGTCCAAGTCGTTATCAACCGAAACTCATTCGGGGACTCGGTACCTAAGTACAGGGACTAAACCTGTCAATTGGCAAACTGGGGCTGGGTATAAATACCCACCCACCAGCCAAACACTCCCATTTCCCTGCTCTTCCTCTTCTACACTCTCTTCACCTCCGATCATTCACCTTAGCACCAAATCTCACCCGATTGAGCTCGTTTTCGCCGGATTAAGCCACGCAATAGCTTAGGAATCACGTTCCTAGCAGGTAGGCGACCATTTTCATCCATTTCATCACCCGTTTCACTGCTGCAAGTATGGGATTCGGGTGTTCGGGTTCAACCCGAATGCATGTGGTCGTGGGGGTGCGTTTGAGGTCAATCAGAGAGTGCATTACCCTTAGACATGTTAGGAGAGTGTTTCTGGAAGTCTTGATTGTGATAAAACCGAGCACGGAACAGCCGAAGGCCGTTCGACCTGCCCAGCAGTCGCGACCTGCTGCAGTCCGCGACTGGGCCGACCGTGCGACTGAGTCATGCGATTGGTTCCTTCGCGCGATTGATCGGGGCGACTGGGATGAAACGTGCGCATGAATGGTGCGATTGAGTCAGCCGAATGAATGTGTGCGATTGAGTCAGCCGAATGAATGTGTACGACTGGGTATCACCCGACTGAAGGACCAACCGCACGAATGAAGGTTCATTCGCGCGATTGGAAGTTGATTCGGGCGATTGGGGAATGTGTGGTACGACTGAACGCTGAGTCGCATGAATGAGGGTTCAATCGTACGAGGGAACTTGATTCGTACGATTGAAGGCCTATTCGTGCGAATGAAGTGTCCAGTTGTGCGTCTAGCCTTGTTATGCGACTGGAGTCATTTCGATGTGAATCCTCCTGGTGTGCGACGTGTCTATCGTGCGACGACAAGTTAACAACAATAAAGTGTCATTTCTTGACCACAAAGATTAAAGTCAACGCAATCAACAAGCACATACTTTTCAACCTAAAATAACGTAACTGTTTACAAATATCAACCACTCATTAGAAGTCTACATGAAGTCTAATACGTCTATGACTGCTTGTGTGTGTGACACCCACGACCGAACCCATGCGACCCGACTCGACTAAACATGTCTGTTAACGCTAAACACAACATTAACGCTTATACAACTGTCAATAGGTGTTTGACAGCGCATCGTAAACAACACTTGGGAGACATTTCATCCTACACACTTGTAACATCATCTGTGAGTTTCACAGCCCCTTTTTACATCTCTTTCCGTTTGGGGGAGAAAACATGCAAAACACATACAAAACACATACACATTAATGGTTGTAGTAATATTGATATCGCTTGTTACGTTAGTGCAACACACTCATGTCCCCTCACACTCGAACCGTTAGTAATGGGATTAGCGAGGTAATTTTGAGTAGTACTACTGGGTCTGACAAACCCCGCCCGGGGTAGTCGCGCTAGCTTGATTGGAGGTCAAACGGGCGCACAATTGACCTAACATACGATTGCCACGGTCGGTTAAGACGTGGAACACCCCGTCATGGTCTGATGAGACATGACGGAACACATACGATTGCCACGGTCGGTCAAGACGTGGAACTTACGATTGCCACGGTCGGTTAAGGCGTGGAACTTGCGCTTCTCACGGTCGGTAGAGACGTGGAGAACACACATTGGGACGTAAACAGTCAGCTTCGGTTCGAAACGCGAAACGCTAAGTAACAAGAACATAGGCTAGCTACCTAACGATATGCTTTATGTACTAAACCATTGAAACGCATAACATGGAAACGCTTACAAACACATTACTTGTTAATTAAACCTGTGAACTCACCAACTTTATGTTGACACACTTTAGCATGTTTTCTCAGGTCACAGGAATGCTTAAGCTTATGAGGCACGCTTCAGGAAACGCACTCAGGACATGCATTCATCTAGTTTATTTTCAGCATTGAACATTTTGTGTGAACATGGCTATTGTAACAGTATTGTAATGGATTTACTACTTTTGTACACGCTTCCGCATTATTGTAAACTCAGTTAATGTGCATCGAATGTATGTTTTAAATTCATATAGTGTCGTTCGATATGACTGTGTCTGAGATCCTGGTATGTCACACGCCTAACGGTAAAACCCCGTTCGTGGAAATTGAGGGTGTGACAGATTGGTATCAGAGCCACAGGTTATAGAGAACTAGGATTGCATTGCATCTAGACTATAGCCTTAGACACAACACTAGTATTGCACAAACACTTTTACATGGTTACCACTATTGTGCAAACAACCTTCTGGTGTATTGATATTACACTGCTGAGCAAACATAACACTATGGGTATGACATGTGTGTCATTACCGGCTGACAGAGGGGCGGAGAATCGCGCTCGCTCACAACCAACGCTTACACTTGACCCTTCACTCGTGGAGTGAAAGCAACAACGAACTGAATCAAACATTTCCATGATTGGAACACGAAACTCATTTCTAACACACGCGATAAGCTTAACGATGACAAACAAAAAGAACCAACTCTCTCACACTTATTACTATTCCCAACGTATCCTATCCTCTATGCTAACCTGAGCAGTAGATGAGGGACAACTAAGATATTCAAGTCGATTAGAGAATCGGACTTAGACACCCAATTCGCTTGTACAACTTTGGTACAACTGTAGTTATTTGACTCTTGGTATAACAACTACATCTTTGATACTTCTATCATTGATGACGCTCGGTACTGGACAAGGTATGTTATCTCGAATAGGAGGAACCATGTGTGACCATGCAAAGCGAATTAGAATCACGGGTGCACACGTAATTGTAATTTGTCGTCCATGAGAAATCTGGCAACTCTATTGGGTGATAACGGTAATGGCCAGTACAAATTTTCAATTCCATACACAGGAGGCATAAGGCCTCGGACCTCATAAAATCTTACTATCGATATGCGACCAAATCACTCATTCTTACTAGCATGATACAATATATATTATAGTCAATAATTATTATCCGGTTATTGATTAATATGTGTTGTGAATTGAAGAAATCATGTCTGGAAGAGGACCTGGACGTACGGGTGAACGAGGAAATATCACCCTAACACAAGCAGAGCTGAATGCTATCATCAACGAGCGTGTGGCTGATGCGCTTGCAGCTTATGAACAGGCCCGTAATCAGGACCAGAACAACCAGAATCCGAATCAAGGAGGTCCAACAGTTTGTACCTTCAAGATGTTTATGGATTGCAAGCCTCATTCTTTCAGCGGCTCTGAGGGCGCTGTCACATTGCTTCGCTGGCTAGAGAAACTTGAGTCAGTGTTTGCCATGTGCAGCTGTCCTGACGATAACCGGGTCAAGTACGCCTCCGGCACATTGGAGGGACCAGCCCTAACATGGTGGAATTCACAAGTCCAAACTCTAGGACTTGGTACTGCCAATGGTATGCCATGGGAAGACTTCAAAATTCTGATGAAAGAAGAGTACTGCCCCAGGAGTGAAGTCCAGAAACTGGAGGCAGAGTTTTGGAACTTAAAGATGATTGGTTCAGACATTGAGGAGTACACGACTCGTTCGCACGAGTTGGCAGCATTATGTCCTCAGATGGTGACTCCGGCCTACAAACGGATCGAAAAGTACATTGATGGCTTGGCTCCTCAGATCCAGGCTAGCGTGATGGCTGCTGATCCTGTCACCATTCAGCAGGCCATCCGACTGGCCCATAAACTCACTGACCAGGCAGTGGCACAGGGCACCTTGCCCAAACGTGGCGCTGCTTCTGGTTCTTCTGATCACAAGAGGAAATGGGACGGCAATAACAACAACAAGTCATCGAGCTCCAACAACACCCCGCAACAACAACAAACCAAAAGTTTGACCCTTCAAGAAGCTTCAACAATCAGAACAACAATAACTATGGCCAGGGATCGAGTGGCTACGCGGGCAAGAATCCTAAGTGTAACCGGTGCAACTTCCATCACCAAGGCCCATGTGACCGACTCCGTTGTCAAAGATGTGGAAAGATGGGTCACGCAGCCAAAGACTGCCAGGGGGAAATAATGACTCAGCAGCAACAACCCCAACAATAACGCCAGGGCGGAGCGACTAGAATCTGTTATGAATGTGGTAAGGAGGGCCACTACAAGAGGGATTGCCCGCAGCTGAAGGGTGGAAACAAGGGTAACAACGGGGGCAATGCTAAAGGTCGTGCATTCGTGATTGGTTCCGGAGAGGCAAGGGATGACCAGAACGTGGTTACAGGTACGTTTCCCCTAAATGGTTGTTTTGCTTCTGTACTATTTGACACTGGAGCTGATAGGAGTTTTGTTTCCAACAAATTCACTAAGTTCTTAAATGTAACCCTAGCTGTCATGGAACCTAGTTATGTGGTAGAATTAGCTGACGGAAAACAAATCAAGGCAACTCATATCGCCAAGGGGTGCAGACTAGGATTATGCGGTCACGAGATAGATATAGATCTGATGCCTGTCACACTTGGTAGTTTTGACGTAGTTGTGGGTATGGACTGGCTATCCAAGAATCAAGCTGAGATCATCTGTGGAGAGAAAATCGTTCGTATCCCACTTTCTAGTGGTGAAATCTTATCGGTTCCGGGCGAAAGGAGTGGCATGGTCTCTGGAATCATCTCCTACATGAAAGCTCAGAAGTGTTTGCGTAAGGGTCATGCCGCTTTTCTAGCCATGGTCACTGAGAAAGAGCCCGAGGAAAAGAAAATTGAAGATATCCTTGTTGTACGCGATTATCCCGAGGTTTTCCCTGAAGACCTACCCGGTCTTCCACCGCATCGCCAAGTCGAGTTCCAAATTGATTTGGTTCCGGGAGCCGCCCCTATCGCAAGGGCACCATACAGATTAGCTCCAAGGGAACTGCAAGAGCTGTCTACGCAATTGCAGGAACTATTGGATAAAGGCTTTATTAGACCTAGCTCATCACCGTGGGGAGCCCCAATCCTGTTCGTCAAGAAGAAGGACGGAACTTTTCGCATGTGTATCGATTACAGAGAATTGAACAAGGCAACAATTAAGAACCGTTATCCTCTCCCGCGTATCGATGATCTGTTCGACCAACTACAAGGGTCAAGTTACTATTCAAAGATAGACCTAAGATCGGGTTATCACCAACTAAGGATTCGAGAAGAAGACGTTTCAAAGACTGCTTTCAGAACGAGGTATGGTCACTACGAGTTTTTGGTTATGCCATTCGGGTTGACCAACGCACCAGCGGTTTTCATGGACTTAATGAACCGAGTGTGCAAACCCTACCTAGACAAGTTCGTTATTGTCTTCATCGATGACATCCTCATTTACTCAAGGAATAAAGAAGAACACGAAGAGCACCTTAGACTAATTCTGGAGCTGTTGAGACGAGAACAGTTGTACGCAAAATTTTCGAAGTGTGACTTCTGGATGCGAGAGGTCCACTTTTTGGGTCATGTGGTCAATGAGAATGGGATACACGTTGATCCAGCAAAGATAGCAGCTATCAAGAACTGGGCTACGCCTAAGACTCCGACCGAGGTGCGACAGTTTCTTGGGTTAGCTGGCTATTATCGACGATTCATCGAAGGGTTCTCAAAGATTGCTCAACCTCTCACCGCATTAACTCATAAAGGCATCACGTATGATTGGGGTGATAGACAAGAATCTGCATTTCAGATCCTGAAGCAGAAACTCTGTACAGCACCGATTCTATCCCTGCCTGAGGGGACGGATGATTTTGTGGTCTACTGTGATGCGTCTATTCAAGGCCTCGGTTGCGTGCTAATGCAACGCGATAGGGTGATTGCCTATGCGTCCCGACAACTGAAGATTCATGAGAAAAACAACACGACACATGATCTAGAGCTTGGAGCAGTGGTATTTGCACTCAAGATATGGAGACACTACTTGTACGGTACCAAGTGCACCATTTACACCGATCACAAGAGTCTCCAGCACATCTTTGAACAGAAGGAGCTAAATATGAGGCAACGTCGTTGGGTCGAGCTGTTGAACGACTACGACTGTACGATCAGGTATCATCCGGGCAAGGCAAATGTAGTAGCAGACGCCCTAAGCCGGAAGGAAACACCCAAGCCGAGACGAGTTCGGGCATTGCAACTCACCATTCGCACCGGTTTACCGGATCAAATCCGCAATGCTCAACTCGAGGCGTTAAAAGGCGAGAACCTGAAAGCCGAATCGCTACGAGGCATGGAGAAGCAACTAGAAACCAAGCCTGACGAAATCCGCTACTTCATGGATCGAACATGGATTCCCTTGTATGGAGGTCTGCGGGAACTGGTGATGGACGAAGCTCACAAGTCCCGGTACTCAATCCACCCAGGTTCAGACAAGATGTATCACGATCTCAAAGTCCATTACTTGTGGCCAAATATGAAAGCTGACATTGCCACATACGTAAGCAGATGCCTAACCTGTTCTAAGGTTAAGGTGGAGTATCAACGACCGTCTGGTCTACTCCAACAACCAGAAATACCAGTATGGAAATGGGAGCAGATTTCCATGGACTTTATCACGAAACTCCCTCGGACTCCCAGCGGATGCGATACCATTTGGGTGATCGTGGACCGTCTGACGAAGTCCGCACACTTCCTGGCAATCCGGGAGACTGATCGCATGGAAAAGTTGACTCGTATCTACCTCAGGGAAATAGTCTCTCGGCATGGTGTGCCAGTTTCCATTATCTCTGATCGTGACGCCCGATTCACTTCACACTTCTGGCAGTCCTTAAAACGAGCACTGGGAACGCGGCTGGATATGAGCACCGCGTACCACCCCCAAACTGATGGCCAAAGTGAGCGTACGATCCAGACTCTAGAAGACATGTTACGTGCCTGCGTCATAGATTTTGGCAGCAGTTGGGAAACTCATTTACTGCTAGTGGAGTTTTCCTACAACAATAGCTATCACACCTCGATCAAAGCTGCTCCATTTGAGGCACTGTATGGGCGTAAGTGCCGATCACCTATCTGTTGGGCGGAAGTTGGGGAAAGTCAACTCACCGGCCCTGAACTGGTGCACGAGACGACTGAGAAAATCGTGCAAATTCGTAACCGTATGGCAGCAGCCCGAGACCGACAGAAGAGTTACGCTGACAAGCGTCGCCGACCATTGGAATTCCAAATAGGTGACAGGGTGCTTTTGAAAGTGTCACCTTGGAAGGGTGTGATCCGTTTCGGGAAACGTGGGAAACTAAGCCCTAGGTACGTGGGACCGTTTGAGATTGTCAAACGGGTTGGCCCAGTGGCCTATCAGCTGAACCTACCCGAAGAACTCCATGGAGTACACGATGTGTTCCACGTCTCCAACTTGAGGAAATGCCTTACAGACGAAACTCTCATCGTCCCGTTGGACGAGATACATGTGGACGAGCAACTACATTACATCGAGAAACCGGTGGAAGTCATGGACCGAGAGGTCAAGACACTCAAACGCAGTCGTATCCCTATCGTTAAAATCCGTTGGAACTCGAAGCGTGGACCAGAATTTACCTGGGAACGCGAGGATCAGATGAAGAGGAAATACCCTCAACTGTTCCAAAACCAGGCATCCAACTCCTAGATACACAGGTACTCTAGTCCACATCACAAACCGTTGAGTCTTGTACTACCCCGTAAAAGCCACGTAACATGATGAACTAATTTTCGGGACGAAAATTCCTGCAACAAGGGGATGATGTGACACCCCGTAATTTCAGATTAACATTTTCCAAAAATCGTTGTCGTTAACATTTACCCGTACACGCAAATGCTCGAAACGTATACAAACACCGCCACAGACATCGTTAAACGAATTATGATAAAATACTAACACGGGTGTTTGTAGGGAATTCACATAAACGAGATCACCTAAGGAATCCTATAAATTAATAGAGCTCGCTCGTCCAAGTCGTTATCAACCGAAACACATTCGGGGACTCGGTACCTAAGTACAGGGACTAAACCTGTCAATTGGCAAACTGGGGCTGGGTATAAATACCCACCCACCAGCCAAACACTCCCATTTCCCTGCTCTTCCTCTTCTACACTCTCTTCACCTCCGATCATTCACCTTAGCACCAAATCTCACCCGATTGAGCTCGTTTTCGCCGGATTAAGCCACGCAACAGCTTAGGAATCACGTTCCTAGCAGGTAGGCGACCATTTTCATCCATTTCATCACCCGTTTCACTACTGCAAGTATGGAATTCGGGTGTTCGGGTTCAACCCGAATGCATGTGGTCGTGGGGGTGCGTTTGAGGTCAATCAGAGAGTGCATTACCCTTAGACATGTTAGGAGAGTGTTTCTGGAAGTCTTGATTGTGATAAAACCGAGCACGGAACAGCCGAAGGCCGTTCGACCTGCCCAGCAGTCGCGACCTGCTGCAGTCCGCGACTGGGCCGATCGTGCGACTGAGTCATGCGATCGGTTCCTTCGCGCGATTGATCGGGGCGACTGGGATGAAACGTGCGCATGAATAGTGCGATTGAGTCAGCCGAATGAATGTGTGCGATTGAGTCAGCCGAATGAATGTGTGCGACTGGGTATCACCCGACTGAAGGACCAACCGCACGAATGAAGGTTCATTCGCGCGATTGGAAGTTGATTCGGGCGATTGGGGAATGTGTGGTACGACTGAACGCTGAGTCGCATGAATGAGGGTTCAATCGTACGAGGGAACTTGATTCGTACGATTGAAGGCCTATTCGTGCGAATGAAGTGTCCAGTTGTGCGTCTAGCCTTGTTATGCGACTGGAGTCATTTCGATGTGAATCCTCCTGGTGTGCGACGTGTCTATCGTGCGATGACAAGTTAACAACAATAAAGTGTCATTTCTTGACCACAAAGATTAAAGTCAACGCAATCAACAAGCACATACTTTTCAACCTAAAACAACGTAACTGTTTACAAATATCAACCACTCATTAGAAGTCTACATGAAGTCTAATACGTCTATGACTGCTTGTGTGTGTGACACCCACGACCGAACCCATGCGACCCGACTCGACTAAACATGTCTGTTAACGCTAAACACAACATTAACGCTTATACAACTGTCAATAGGTGTTTGACAGCGAATCGTAAACAACACTTGGGAGACATTTCATCCAACACACTTGTAACATCATCTGTGAGTTTCACGGCCCCTTTTTACATCTCTTTCCGTTTGGGGGAGAAAACATGCAAAACACATACAAAACACATACACATTAATGGTTGTAGTAATATTGATATCGCTTGTTACGTTAGTGCAACACACTCATGTCCCCTCACACTCGAACCGTTAGTAATGGGATTAGCGAGGTAATTTTGAGTAGTACTACTGGGTCTGACAAACCCCGCCCGGGCTAGTCGCGCTAGCTTGATTGGAGGTCAAACGGGCGCAAAATTGACCTAACATACGATTGCCACGGTCGGTTAAGACGTGGAACACCCCGTCATGGTCTGATGAGACATGACGGAACACATACGATTGCCACGGTCGGTCAAGACGTGGAACTTACGATTGCCACGGTCGGTTAAGGCGTGGAACTTGCGCTTCTCACGGTCGGTAGAGACGTGGAGAACACACATTGGGACGTAAACAGTCAGCTTCGGTTCGAAACGCGAAACGCTAAGTAACAAGAACATAGGCTAGCTACCTAACGATATGCTTTATGTACTAAACCATTGAAACGCATAACATGGAAACGCTTACAAACACATTACTTGTTAATTAAACCTGTGAACTCACCAACTTTATGTTGACACACTTTAGCATGTTTTCTCAGGTCACAGGAATGCTTAAGCTTATGAGGCACGCTTCAGGAAACGCACTCAGGACATGCATTCATCTAGTTTATTTTCAGCATTGAACATTTTGTGTGAACATGGCTATTGTAACAGTATTGTAATGGATTTACTACTTTTGTACACGCTTCCGCATTATTGTAAACTCAGTTAATGTGCATCGAATGTATGTTTTAAATTCATATAGTGTCGTTCGATATGACTGTGTCTGAGATCCTGGTCACACCTTCAATTTCCACGAACGGGGTTTTACCGTTAGGCGTGTGACAATCCCATCAACACCATTTGGAAACCACATCGTAGGTGATCCATTTGACATGGTTTGCAAATAAAGATATCCTACTTACACACACGTGTGAGTTTGCCAAAATAAGCGGTTAGGTGACCTTTATCTCATGAATATGACATTCTCACCTCAAGTCACAAGTTCCCTCAAAATGGTTAGGTGACCTTTATGCCACTAAGAGTTCCCGAGTGACTCAAGTGTTGTGCAAAAGGACGGTGTTGATCTCGTTTTTAAAATATTTAGGGATTCCATAATTCTAGTTTAGAAAACTCTATGTACTTATATTTGCATGCTTTTAAATACAAGATACCCTATGGTTCACCTCTAATAAAAACCTCTTTTATTAAAAACATTAATCCTTTTAACAACCTTTTATTAACCACTTAATGATATCAAATTTTTAGCTTGTTAAGTTGTTTATGAGTTTGTAACGCATATCCAAATATCAACCAAACAATTAAACAACAATCATCCAAACAAGCATAAACATTCAAACATGAGTGCATAACCATAGCCACTAAGTTGACCACACTTGTTTGTAGGGTTCTATGTGCCCAAGACACTTAGAATATTGATGTGGTTAGTACGTTATGATCCAAGTCGGGTTATACCCAATAACAAGCTTAGCAAACACCAATTAATATTTAATTGATGATATGATCATGCAATTAAATATTTACACCAATTTAGAAAATGGGTTTTCTAAATAAGTTGCATATGAGATGAAACAATTTATTAGGATATTTTGTTCAATAATATTATTTGTAGTGTTATTTAAGTTAGTTGTATAACACAAAATAATAATGAGAGTATACTACTTATACAATTAAATGGTTAATTGTTACAAGACTAGACAAATGTGTGTGTGTTTAATTAAAAGAATCATCTCTTTTTTTAAAACACAAAACCGTCCCCTTTATAAAAAAATGGGAGACACATGCATGTGGTTCACTAGCTTCTTCACTTGAGTGAAGACAACACTTGCATGCATGTGGGGCTTTCCACTAAATGATTCTCTTGGTAGACTCATACACATGCTAGTTCCACTAACAAAAAGAATTAAGCTCTCATTCATAAGAATCCAAGACATGCAACACAACATAATTCAGCTCTCAATCTCTCTCTCATCTTACGAATGCAGCAGCAACAATAGAGGGTTTCTTGTGCTGTCTTGAGCTGATTTCATGTTGTTCTTGGTGTGAAGATCATGCACTCCATGAATATGATTCAAGCATGCAACTAACAACACAACTTCAGCTCTCACTCTCTCTCTCTAGCTACGGTTTTAGCAAGAACAAGAGGGTTTTCAGCAACTTCATTTCAGGGTTTTCTTGAAGTGTATTGTGTTGTTCTTGGTGTATTCTACCTAACAAGAAGGTATTTGCAATGAGGCTTGGGGTATACACACTTGAGGGTTCCTCCTCTT
Source organism: Flaveria linearis (assembly GCA_024085815.1). NCBI lineage: Eukaryota > Viridiplantae > Streptophyta > Magnoliopsida > Asterales > Asteraceae > Flaveria > Flaveria linearis. The sequence continues at coordinate 50,660,123 of CM044004.1, read as the reverse complement.
GGAACCTTGGTCGTTTTCCATCCTCCCATTTCATCTATTTTGCTGCCTGAAAGTCACGGTTTTGAAGGCCTGTTGGCAGCTTACTTTTGGAGGTTTGATGTCCAAAACCAAGCAACCAAGATGCCTACTTAGTGCCTTGTGGGAGTGAGCATTTGAGGACTTCTAAGCTTGAAGTTATTGGTCATATTTCAGCCCTTATCTTCTTTATTTGGTCGACCTAAAGCTGCTGGAAGGAGGTAGTTTGACAGCCCATTGTGGCTGTCATATTGTGTTATTTTATGTACACATAGCATGTTCATTCACATATAATGATCCATTGATTTATGGGTTTGTTTTATACACTTGAATGGTCACTTGAAGAACATAATTTTCAGCTTATAAAATGAGTTTTAAAGCTATACTTCCGCTGCGTTTTCAGAAAGTTTAAGAGGTTAAACTATGATTTTATGTTCTAACAAACCCAACAATGGTATCAGAGCCGGTTATGTGAATAGCTTGCTTGTTCTTGTCCTTTAAAAATTAGGTTTAAAGGATGATTATAAACTTATTATAGGCTGATTTTGGGATGCTATGTTTTGTTTGAATGATTCCCCAAACTTTCAAGGTCATATCACACATGCTAGTGATTAGACCTTGAAAGATATATATTATGAAATGTTGATTGTTTGGACAATGTTTAAAACCCAAAATTTCAGTTTATGTTGGCTGAAATTTGATGGTTTTAAGTGGGGTTTCATTATATGTTTGGATGATATGATCATTGGATGTTAGTGTGCATAACCGAGCCATTGGCCTTGTGTTGTTTGGATGCTTGCAATGTTTGTTTTGGTTGTTTTCAATTAGGTTGTAATATTCTTCTTTTGTGCTTTGTTTAAAAATGTAATTTGTCTATTTATTCATTGGGATGTAATAATAGATTAGGAGTGTTTTTCTTTTACTAGAAAATATGTATTAGGATATATATATTTGTAAAAGAAGATGCTCGGGAAGGAAGCACAAGAACAAGACACAAAAGAAGGACTTGAAGCATATGGATGCAAGTTCAAGTGGGAGTCAATGAAGACCTCTATTTTGTGTTGTATTCAACCCTTAGGAAAGACCAAATGACCACACTTGTGATGGCAAACAAGTATGGTCACAATAGTAGCTGTGGATAAGCATATTGTGGTTGTTAATATTATGCTTGTTTGGTTGTTTGTTGTATGATTGTTGTTTGATATTTGGATATGCATAACAAACTCATTAGCAAACTTAACAAGCTGAAAATTTATGGTTTCTAATCATTAAGTGGTTAATAAAAGGTTATTAAAAGGATTAATGATTTAATAAAAGAGGTTTTACTAAAAATAAACCATAGGATACCTAGCATTTGAAAGCATGCAAATACAAGGTATATAGAGTTTTCAAAACTAGAATTAATAAAAACCAAAAATCCCTTTTGAAACAAGTTTAACACCATCCTTTTACACGACACTCGAATCACTTAAGAACTATTTGTGGGATAAAGGTCACCTAACCACTTATGGGGAACTTGTGTGTTTGAGGTGAGTTAAAAATACTTGTGGGATAAAGGTCACCTAACCGCTTGTATGTAAAAACTCACATGTGTGTGTAAGTAGGACTACTTGAATTGGAAACCATGTGCATAGGGTCACCAAAGCATGGCGTACAATGGTGTTGATGGGATTAAACATGCCAACCAAACATAAGATGTTTAACCGATCCCATAAAGGCTAGAAGTTACAAAAGGTTGCAATTGTCAAATATTGACTACCTTGTTAAATTAAATAATGGGATAAAGGTCACCTAACCATTATTTGAATGTAACGTTGGATTCTAGATTTCAGTTATTAATTGTCTATGAGACATAAAAGGGTATTAATAATTAAAATAAAATTTTAAGAAATACTAATAAGAACTTTGTAAATCTTGTAGAATGGCCGCAAACAATAATGCTACCACCCCGACCGTCCATACCCTATCACTGAGAATCGTTATCAAAATGAGTCAAGGCCTATGTCCTTGACAAACCCATGTCTCACCAACCAACGCTGTTGATGTTAAGGCCTTTTGACGATTGGCTTAAGCACATTAAGAATTCTGTGCAAATTTCCTACCTAATATTGGGAATATGATTCCCGAACTCCAAAAGGGTTTGGAACATCATAGGACATATGACATGATAATCTAGTTAAAGGAAATGTTCATTCAACAAACATTAGTAAGATTGCTTCGAAACGGTTCAAGCACTTTATGCATGTCACATGGAAGAAACCCAATCGATATCATCTTATATATTCTTAAAGATGAAAAGCCACATTGATAGCCCCAAGATGCTTAACTGTCCTGTCTCAAAGTATTTGGCCAAGGATTTGATCCTTGATTGCCTAACTAAAGGTTTGAGACATTCATAATAAACTGTAATATGAACGGGTGGGACGAGAGCATCGGTGAAATTCACGCAATGCTCAAAGCAACCGAGGCAGGGATGGATAGAGAGGTTCTACCTATTCTCTTAATCAATGAGGGAGACTATAAGAAATGGCCAATCTCGATCCTAAGGCATTTATTGCCAAAAGAAAGGAATACATCAAAGCATAGGTTAAAGCGAAACCTCAACAACCTAAGCTTATGAAGCCTAAAGTAAAGGAGAACGATCCATGCTTTGAGCATGGAGAGATAGGACAATAAAAGGGAATTGTTCCTCCTATCTCAAGGAGTTGAAAAAAAAATAAGAGGGATGCTAGGCAAACCTCGAATGCAATTTTCATGATTCACATTGTATTAAATGTCATTTCTTCAAACACATGGGTATTGGATACCGAATATGAGACTCATACTTGCAATTGTTGCAAAGGGGTTCAAAAGAAATGTGCGCTTCAAGGAGGGAAACACTATTTTGAGACTTACAAATGGTTTGGAAGTTGTCCTTAAAACCTCTTGTATGCACCTAGTTTGACTAGGAACATAATTAATGTTTCCTATTAAAATAATATGGTCATGATTTAAAGTTTGTATATAATGGTATTAAGTTTTATGGATGATGTATTTCATTTTAAGGATATGCCTTTTAATGATATTCATGAATTAGTTCATGATAATTCATCCTATAATAACTCATTATACACATTAAGCACCAAGAAACTTAAAATCGGTTTAAGTTATTATTATCTTTGACATTGACATCTTGGTCACATAAACAAGAATTGGATTCAAACACTTCAAAAGAATGGTCTTTTGGAAACAAATGAAAATGTTTTATTTGATAAGTGTGAACCAAAAGACTTATTAGGAATGATACATTTGGATGTATATGATCCTTTTAGGACAATGACAAAGATTGGTGAAAAGACACTTCATTACTGTTACCGACGATTACAGTCTCTATTATTGTGTACACTTGATGACACATAAGAATGAAGCTTTTGAAATGTTCAAAATCTTCAATAATGAAGTAGAAAATCAACTCTATATAACTATCTAAGTTCTTTAATCTGATAAATGAGAAACTGAACCCTATTTGGATATGGTTCAATTCATTAAGGCTATGAGTTTACCACCTTTATCATCTTGGGTTTTCGCACTACTCTCCACGGCTCGTATTTTGAATATGGCCCAAACCAAGAAAGTGGGTTCGACGCCTTTTGAAATATGGCATGGAAAGAGTTCCATCACTATCATAGCAAAAGGTATGGGTAGTGAAGCTTATGTTAAGCTTAACACCCAAAACAAATTTGAAAGTCGATCCACTACGTGTATATTTATTGGATATCCCAAAGACTGTATAGGATACTACTTCTTTGATCTAACAGATCAAAATGAATTTATTGCTCAAAGGGCAGAGTTCTTGGAAGCCAAGTTCCTTATGGAAGGAATGACGCATAGAACAATGGAGTTTGATGAAGATCAAGATCCACAAGCCGATACACGTTTGGTTGACACTAGCCGTCAACAAGAGGTTGTTGATGATCAAGAGGTTGATCAATACACACAAAAGGTGCACAGATCTGGTAGAGTTAGCGTTCCACCTGAAATATATGGATTTTTCATGGATGGATGCTATGAGGTTGACTCTGATGAGCCAACTACATACCATGATGCTATGTCCAATTCGGATTGTGACAAATGGCTGGAAGCCATGAACGTAGAGATGCAATCCATGTATGACAACCAAGTTTAGGAATTGGTTGACCCTCCACTTAACTCCAAACTGGTTAGATGCAAGTGGGTTTTCGAGAAGAAAACAAATATGCATGGAAACTTGGATACTAACAAGGCTTGTGTGTATAAAAAGGCTAGTGGGAGTGTAATCACATTCTTGGTATTGTATGTTGATGACATAGTACTATATGGAAAACACATTCCAACCATGGAAGGTGTTAAAACCTAGCTTGGAAATTGTTTTTCCATAAAAGATCTCGGTGAAGCCGCCTATATTTTGGAATAAAGATCTATAGGGATAGATCGAGGCGGTTGATAGGTCTGAACCAAAGTGCATATATTGATAAAATCTTGAAAAGGTTCAAGATGGAAAACTCTAAGAAAGGTATGGTACCTATTCAAAGAGGGACAATATTGAGTGCATCTAAATGTCCAAGCTCAAAGGATGAGCAAGATTGTATGAAGGACATCCCATATGCGTCTGCTATAGGATCCATCATATATGCGATGATATGCACTATGACCGGACGTGTCATGCGCGTTAAGCATGACAAGAAGATATCAGCAGAATCCAGGTAATAGCCATTGGATGGCTGTTAAAAGAATATTGAAATACCTTAGAAGGACTAAGGATATGTTTCTAATATACGGATCTGAGAAAAAGGAACTCATTGTAAAGGGTTACACGGATGCGAGTTTCCAAACTGACTCGATCACAATCGGGTATGTCTCCATTATGAATATGGTAGCATTGTCAACTACAAAATAGGAATACATAGCCGCCTCATTAGCAGCTTTGGAAGCTGCATGAACAAAAGGTTTATCACCGATCTAAGGGTGGTCTCTACCATTCAAGACCCCTTAGAAATCTTTTGTGATAACGAGGGTATGATTGCTCAAATCAAGGAACCTCGTGCACATCAAAAGATTAGGCACAATGAGCGGAGATTCAACTACATAAGGGATGAAGTTGAAAAGGGAAAGATATGTATTCGCAAAGTTCACTTTGATCAAAATATTGCGGATCCACTTACGAAGCTCCTCGAAAGGGCAAAGTATAAAAGTCATACCTATGCCTTAGGACTTCGATATTCTAGTGATTGGACTTGATCAAATTTTGTATTTGAATATGTGGAACTCTTTATTATTTGAGTAAAATTATTTGGTTATAATGTTTCAATTAATGTTCTAATTTAGCATGTTTAATCCATGAGTAAATTATTTACTCTAAATGTCCGTAGTCGTTCATACTTGTGGGAACAAGTATGAGGGTAAGACTATTATAAACTTGGATTGGTTGATATTCATAAGGATGAATATAGAGCAATGGGTTACTACCAAGGTTCATAGATATTTGTGGGATACAAATATTGGACTAACCCGCATCTCAAATTTTACTACATGGAATCTTATCGATTGATCATAAGTAAATTTGAGTAAAGGCGAATATCATTTAGTATCCTCCGACCTGAGATACATATTGGGTTTTGATATTCATCAAGTGTTATACTTTGAGCTAATTCTTCACTGTCCTGAAATAGTGGACAGTACATAAGGGTATGTTCAGGTATGACACGAGGTGTTTGTGAGAAACGTATGTAGTCAAGATGGAATTTGTTCCTCTTATTCGTTGAGAGTTAGATGTCTAAGGCCTGATTAAGTTAAATCAACAAGGAATGATCATTCTGTGTTCTTGGATTTAACATGACATCTGTAACAAAAGGAAAGATGATTGATTCACCTAAATCATTTCAGGTAGGGTACTTGAATGGGATGATGTTATTGAATGGCCATAAGTCATGCGTATTAAGGGTAGTAAGCCATTGTTTGGCGTTATTTACTGCTTGCATCAATCTTCTATGAATCTTGGGCAAGTGGGAGATTGTAGGATTCTATGTGCCCAAGACACTTAGAATATTGATGTAGTTAGTACGTTATGATCCAAGTCGGGTTATACCCAATAACAAGCTTAGCAAACACCAATTAATATTTAATTGATGATATGATCATGCAATTAAATATTTACACCAATTTAGAAAATGGGTTATCTAAATAAGTTGCATATGAGATGAAACAATTTATTAGGATATTTTGTTCAATAATATTATTTGTAGTGTTATTTAAGTTAGTTGTATAACACAAAATAATAATGAGAGTATACTACTTATACAATTAAATGGTTAATTGTTACAAGACTAGACATATGTGTGTGTGTTTAATTAAAAGAATCATCTCTTTTTTTTAAAACACAAAACCGTCCCCTTTATAAAAAAAATGGGAGACACATGCATGTGGTTCACTGGCTTCTTCTCTTGAGTGAAGACAACACTTGCATGCTTGTGGGGCTTTCCACTAAATGATTCTCTTGGTAGACTCATACACATGCTAGTTCCACTAACAAAAAGAATTAAGCTCTCATTCACAAGAATCCAAGACATGCAACACAACATAATTCAGCTCTCAATCTCTCTCTCATCTTACGAATGCAGCAGCAACAATAGAGGGTTTCTTGTGCTGTCTTGAGCTGATTTCATGTTGTTCTTGGTGTGAAAATCATGCACTCCATGAATATGATTCAAGCATGCAACTAAGAACACAACTTCAGCTCTCACACTCTCTCTCTAGCTACGGTTTTAGCAAGAACAAGAGGGTTTTCAGCAGCTTCATTTCAGGGTTTTCTTGAAGTGTATTGTGTTGTTCTTGGTGTATTCTACCTAACAAGAAGGTATTTGCAATGAGGCTTGGGGTATACACACTTGAGGGTTCCTCCTCTTGGAACCTTGGTCGTTTTCCATCCTCCCATTTCATCTATTTTGCTGACTGAAAGTCACGGTTTTGAAGGCCTGTTGGCAGCTTACTTTTGGAGGGTTTGATGTCCAAAACCAAGCAACCAAGATGCCTACTTAGATCCTTGTGGGACGCATTTGAGGACTTCTAAGCTTGAAGTTATTGGTCATATTTCAGCCCTTATCTTCTTTATTGGTTGACCTAAAGCTGCTGGAAGGAGGTAGTTTGACAGCCCATTGTGGCTGTCATGTTGTGTTATTTTATGTACACATAGCATGTTCATTCACATATAATGATCCTTTGATTTATGGGTTTGTTTTATACACTTGAATGGTCACTTGAAGAACATAATTTTCAGCTTATAAAATGAGTTTTAAAGCTATACTTCCGCTGCGTTTTCAGAAAATTTAAGAGGTTAAACTGTGATTTTATGTTCTAACAAACCCAACATTGTTTGTCATCACAAGTGTTGTCATAAGGTCTTTCCTAAGGGTTAATAATGACACATCATATTTGTCCATGAACTCCCACTTGAATCCATATCCAAATGCTTCAAGGTCCATGTCTTTCATGTCCATCTTTGGGTCTTCATCTTGTGCATCTTCCTTTTACAAAAAAATTATATCTTAATATATTTTTCTAATAAAAGAAATGCACCTAATCTATTTATTACATAACCAAATGAATAAATAATTACAACCCAAATAATTAACATAAACATTACAACCCAATTGAATGAATAAAACAACCATTACAATCATCCAAACAAACACAAGGCCAAAAGCTAGGTTATGCACCATAATAAACAATGATCATCTCATCCAAAACAATAATGAAACCCCACTAAAAACCACAAAATTTCAGCCAACACAAACTGAAATTTCGGGTTTTGTTTTGTCCAAACAAAACAAATAATTTAACATACTTGTCTTTCAAAGTTTAATCACAAGCATGAGTGATATAACTTTGAAAGTTTGGGGATTCATTAAACATGAACATAGCAGCCCCTAAAGGGGTTTTAAAGTCCCTTAAAATGAATTTTCAAGGACAAATCAAGCTAGCTATCCACATAACCGGCTCTAGATGCCATTGTTGGGTTTGATAGAACATAAAACATAGTTTAACCATTTAGACTTTGTGAAAAAAAACGCAGCGGATATGAACTTTATAATATGTTTATAAACTGAAATTTCAGGTTCTTATTTTGATATTATAAGTTACAAACAAACCCAAGAACAAAGGACCTTTTTATATATGAATAAGTCTATCTATGAAAGACAAAGCACAACTTATGGACAGCCATAAACAAGCTGCCATAATCTACCTTTCAGCAGCAAATGTGACAAAGTAGAGGATGATATTGACCAAGAAGAATGACCAAGGCACCAAGAGAAGGTCCTCTCAGGCTTGTATACCCCAAGCACTTCAGCAAACGCCTACTTGTTAGGTAGCAAGACACCAAGACGAGCTCCCTCTTGAACAATCCGAATCAACCAAGAAGATGTTGAAGAGCAGCCAAGAAAAACCGAATTTTTAAGCTCCTTTTTCCTTCTTTGAATCCGAAAATACCAAGGTGTTTTGAGAGAGTTCTTGCTTTGCATGTATGGGAGAAAGTGAGAAGTGATGGAAGAGTGTAAGGGTAGTGAATGTCTTGCCAAGACCAAGACTAAAAGGAGAGTCCCAATGCCCCCATGTGGGCGGCCAAACCTTGTTCAAAAAAGGTTCCCCCCTTTTTTAAATTTTTATAAAAAAAATTACACTCCTTAAATCCATAGTTTATAAAATTAAAACAAATTTTAATTTTATAACATCAACACACTTTTATTTGTTATTATTTAACCAATTTAAATAACAAACAAATAATATCTCATGAACAAATTATCCATATAATGTTGTTCTTTTACAAAAGCAAAGTTTTAGAAAACCAGTTTTCTAAATCGGTGTCAATATTTATTTGTATGATCTCATCAACAAATAAACATATATTGGTGTTTGTTTAGCTTGTTATTGGGTATGACCCGACTTGGATCATAATGTACTAACCACATCAATCTTGTATGTGTGTTGGGCATATAAGATCCAACAAGATGAGTGTGAACACACTTCTAAAATGCAAAGATAACAAAGTTGAAGCATAATGTCAGCCATATTAAAGAAATGCGGCTGAGAAAACAAATGCGGATGAAAAAAATTTTTGTCCGCATTGGTTTTCATACTTGAAAAATATTATTTGTGGTGAGACTAATGCGGTAGAGTTAACTTATCCGCATTACTGTCACTTGTGTTTTTCAATCTCCACACAATTACCCGCATTCGTTATTTCCATGGGTTACCTTCACCAGTATTAACTAATGCACTTACCTGCATTAAGTTTTGAGTTTGTCAACACTTAATGTTCCTATTGTGGATGTTTTTGGTTGATGTTGCTTTGATGCTTGAACTTTATGAAGATGAGTCTTTGCTTTTTTGTTATGAAGTTTTGTCTGTTTCTTGAGTTGTCAGTTCTTGCTTGGATTGACTTGTTTATCAAAGATGAAATAAGTTTCCATTGTTGACTGATCTTGGAATTTTGTGCTTCAAACTGTTGCAAGAAACTGAGATAATATGATGTAACTTCTGCACCAATACAGTTATATTTTCTGATATTTGAAACTGTTTTTTGATTGATTTTTTTTGAAATCATCTGTACATTGATAATCAAAATTTTAATTACTCCCCCTAAAGTTTATATCTGAATGAGATAAAAACTTTAAAGACCTAAAAATTTTGAAAAGAAAATCTTTTTGTGATTTTTTTTGTACAAGAAGTTGAGATATACTTTTCTTTGGGATCGTATCAATCTTACCTTTCACAAGTGCAAGCAATTGTTAGTAAAACAGACATTTTCATGAACATATTGATTAAAGGTATGTTGGTAGAACTTTTATTTTTGAGTTAATTAGGTATTCAACATGTACCTCACACTCAAAAGCATGTTAAGGTTAACCATCTACATGCAATGTATGGTAGAACTTTTAACATCTTACTTGACCAGGTTATTTAAAATATGAAATCTCATGTTACTTGATCCTCATTGGGATTATTTTATTTTTGATCCTTTTATCACTTTTGATCCATATTGGGATTCTTTTCACTTCACTTTGGAAGGTGATCTCTTGGATTCTTTTGTTTTATTCATTTTGAATGATTTTTATTCAGTTTGTTTCATCCAAGTTGGATGTGTTCCTCACTAGGAATCTTGATGGATCATGACATCAGCACTATGTGCCTGTTTCTCTAGGTCTTTGCTCAGCAAAATAGAAAAGAAACTATAAGGAGTCTTACCATGTGTCTTAACTACTAAAACTCTGTTTTACACATAGCAGGCAGTGTTGACTGCCTCTGCCCAGAAGGTGATGGGCAGTTTAGAGTCGGACAACATAGTTCTTGCAGCTTCAATTAGTGTTCTGTTTCTCCTCTCAGCAACTCCATTTTGCTGAGGAGTCCTGGGAGCACTATATTGTCTTGTAATACCCTTCTCATCACAAAATGTATCAAGTATTTGATTTTTGAACTCAGTTCCTTGATCATATCTTATGGTTTTGACCTTGTGATCACATTGATTCTCAATCTTTAAGATGAAATTCTTCAGAATCTCAGGGGTCTCATCCTTAGTTTTAAGGAAAAATAACCATGTGAATCTTGTAAAGTCATCTGTGATCACCAAACAATAAGAGGTCCTTCCTAAACTCATTACAGGCATGCAACAAGTGTTCTCATCCATATGTAACAAGTGTAGGGGTGTAGTGATGGAATTTCTTTCCTTAGGCTTATGAGATACCTTGTGTTGCTTCCCTTTCAGGCATGCAACACAATGATCATCACTTGTAAACTCTCTTTTTGGTATTCCAGTTACCAAATCATTCTTAATCAATTTATTCATGTTCTTAAATTTTACATGGCACATTCTTTTATGACAAAGGAAAGATTCATTACTATTTGCTTTAGATAGAAAGCATGAAACTTCCTCTGATGGAGATGTTTCTTGCAAATCCATCTTGTACATGTTCCCTTTCCTGGGGGCTCTGAGTAGGATGTGCTCATGAGGAATGATCACCCCGGGCTTGAGAACAATGCACTCATGCTCAGTAAACAGCATGTTATGACTCTGATCACAAAACTGAGATACACTCAAAAGATTGTATCCAAGCTCCTTAACAAAGTTTACCTTGTCAATGCTGAGCTTACCGTTTGTGACCTTGCCCCTTCCAGTAATGTAACCACCTGCATCTCCTCCAAAAGCAACTGGTCCTCCATCAATTCTTTCAAACTTCTGGAGTAGTGACCTATTGCCTGTCATGTGCCTGGAACAACCACTGTCAATGATCCACACATTTTTGTTTGTCTGTAGCTGTTCCTGGACAAAGAGATAGCTAGTTACATTTGGAAACCCAAGCCTCATTGGTCTTGGGCTCATTTAAATCAGTTGAAGACAATGCAACAGTAATAGATCCTATAGTTGTGCTTTGAGGATCTTGAGCTATTGTTGATGAAGAACCTTCAGTCTTTAGGTCTTTCTTTGACTTCCACACCACCTTTGGAAGTTTAGACTTGACCTTCAATACTTCAGAAGCTTTTGAGACTTTAGAAGTTTTGATGACTGGTCCTTCAAAAGATCTTGCCTTTACTGTAGCAAGCTTCAGTACTTCAGAAGCATTCCTTTCTTCCGAGACCAAATCTTCTTCCGAAGGCAGTTTTCCACTTGCCTTCTTCTTCATCTTGGAATTCTCGGAAGTCTCTTTGTTTATCATGTGAAGAGTACCCTTAGGATTGTATGGACAATCCTTGGCCAAATGAGAAGTACTCTCACACATGACACACTTCAGTTTCTTCTTTCCAAGAGTCATTTTTTTGGAAGACCACTAACTTTGACCACATCCCTTCTCCATCTTCACCTTTGCAGGAGCTGAGACAGTTCTTTTGGGTTGAGAACTGTTCTTGGAGTTGGATGGTCCAGGTTGTGTAGCAGTAACACATAACAGATCAGTCTTCTTCTTATTGCTGAGATGAGTTGCACATGAACCAGAATTCATGTCATCAGTCTTAACTACTTCAAACCCTGCAGAGATAAAAACTTGTTTCTGCTTAGAGTCAAAAGTAGCCTTGATCTCTTGAGCCTTCCATGATTTTCTTTTGGCTTTTCTGATCAAGTTCTTTCTTATTAACTTGGTCATCCCAACAGTTTTACTCTCCTCAGAGGAATGGTGACCCCTCTCGGAATACTTTTCTTCACTCAAACCAAAGTCATTCTTCACCATCTCCTCTTCATCCTCTTTAGTCAAAGGATCTATGAGGGTAAGCTCATCTTCACAAGTTCCACACTTGGGAGATCTTACAGATATGATGGTGTGTGGAGGAGCTATCTCACTAGATCCCAGTCCCTGCTTATTCTGATAATACACTCTTGCATGCAAGGATGAGGATATTATGTTCTTGAAGGTATCTTCTTCAAGAACATAATTTTCTGCCTTAGCTTTGCTGATCACAAGCTCAGCTTGGCGTTCAGTTAACTTAGCTATAAGATCTTTGATCTGAGTCCTGTAGTTTGTTAGCTCATGTTTAAGAGTTGAAATGGTTTTCTCTAAATCTTCTATTTTAAGTTTATAGTCATTTTCAGCTCTTTTAAAATCAACTTTCACAATGTTTAAGGACTCAAGGCCAGATCTCAGCTCTAAGTTATATGACCTGTATCTATTAACTTTAGCAATGCATTCAGAAGAGCAAAGATTTTCCAATACCTTGGTTTTATCATGGTCTGCCATGAGAGCTTGGGTTGGAGATGCATATTCTATCTGAAAGCTCCAGTCAAAGCCTCCCTCTTCAACAGCAACTGCAGCCTGCTGCTTTGGGTTCTCATTCTGGTGAGCTTTCTCAGTGTAGTTTGGTCTGGTTTGTGTCTGGCCACCGTTTCTTCTCGGTGCTTTACACTCTCTTGCAAAGTGCCCCATCTGGTTACAGTTGTAGCACTTTACCTTGCTTTTGTCCAACCCAAACTTTCCACTGGATGTATTGCTTGGAAATCCTCTCCCAATCCTCTTGTAGAACTTCTTGGCCCTATGAGTGAGAAGAGCCATTTGCTGAACTATCTCCATATACTCCAGATCATCTGAATGGATACAGTCCAAGTCTTCAAGAGTGAAGAGAAGGTTGCCAGAGGTTTCATCAGCTGAGACAAAGGCATGAGAAGAACTTATCTCTTGGAAGGGACTTCCTTGAGCGTACAACTTTCTCTTGGTGTCTCTGGAAGAGTGATGAAAGGCCCCTTTTGTGAGTTGTCAGGGTAGCATAACAACTGATGTTATGGTTGGCATTCCCTTTCATTCACATGAAGAGCTGAACTCAGTTGGTTATTGGAGTTACCAGAGGAATTTTGTGTTGGGTTTACTAGAACACAAAATCTATGTTTAACCTTTTAAACATTCTGAAAAACGCAGCGGATGCATGGCTTTAAAACCAATTTTAGAGCTGAAAATCTTATGTTCTATATGTTGTTTTAAGATGAAAACAAAAACCCAAATCAATAGGATCATATATATGTGAATAGATTAGTTATCACCAATATACAACAACCCAAACAATTGATGTATACTACCTTTAGAAGCTGCCAAAATCGAGTTGTAGATGAAAATGATGTTCTTGAGCAGCCCTAACATCAAGAAGCAAAACACAACAACGAAATCAACAAACTACCTTCCAAAGATTGCTTCCAAAGGTTGCTGAAAATAGAGCTGAAACATCATCCAAAGAGAAAGATAAGATGTCAAAACCCGTGGATGAAACATCATCCAAAAGAGAAAGAAAAGCTGTCAAAATCCGTGGATGAAACATCATCCAAAAGAGAGCTGAAAAACGTGGACTTATCTGAAGATGAAGCTGCCATTGAATGATCAAAACACCAAGAGAAGGTGTTCTCAAGTGTTCATACCCACAAGCCTCAAAGCAACACCCTTTTGCTAGGATTTGTAGCACCAAATCGACCAAGAAAAGGCTGCTGGAACCATTCCAGCCGTGGGCCTTTGTAAAGAGAAGAGAGAGCCTTCTTTGAGCAGCAAACCGAGCAAGAAAGCTGCTGCTGGAACATTCCAGCCGTGAGCTTTTCTTCAAAGAAAGGGAGAGCTTCATCTTCTTCATTTTGGTCATTTGCATGTATATGTTAGAGAGAGAGTGAGTCAAAGAGAGGTATATCTTGTAATATGGAGTGTCAAGTTTCAAGAACACACAAAGAATCTCAAGACCCACATGGGGCGGCCGATTTGTGTTCTTCAAGGGGTTTTTCCCCCCAAAACTTAAACACCCATTTTACTAGTTAGTTGTAAGAGTTTATAAAATTAACCTACTAATTTTATATAACCCTTACACACTCTTTTATTATTTGATGTCATTTGATTAAAACAAATAACATTACAAATAATACTCATGAACAAAATATCCCAATAAGTTGTTCCATCTCACATGCAATTTTATTTAGAAAACCCATTTTCTAAATTGGTGTAAATATTTAATTGCATGATCATATCATCAATTAAATATTGATTGGTGTTTGCTAAGCTTGTTATTGGGTATGACCCGACTTGGATCATGACGTACTAACCACATCAATAATCTATGTATCTTGGGCATATAGAATCCAACAATCTCCCACTTGCACAAGATTCATAGAAGATTTGATGCAAGCAGTAAATACCGCCTAACAACGGTTTACTACCCTTAATACGCATGACTTAGAAGCCATTCAATAACATCATCCCCTTCAAGTATCCAACTTGAAATGATTTAGGTGAATCAATCATCTATCCTTTTGTTACAGATGTCATGTTAAATCCAAGGACACAGAATGATCATTCCTTGTTGATTTAACTTAATCAGGCCTTAGACATCTTACTCTCAACGAATAAGAGGAACAAATCCCATCTTGATTACATACGTTTCTCACAATCACCTTATGTCATACCTGAACATAGTCTTATGTACTGACAATTATCTCATATCAGTGAAGAACTAGCTCAAGGTATAACACTTGGTGAATATCAAAACCCAATATGTATCTCAGGTCGGAGGATACCAAATGATATTCGCCTTTACTCAAATTTACTTATGATCAATCAATAAGATTCCATGTAGTAAGATTTGAGATGCGGGTCAGTCCAATATTCGTATCCCACGAATATCTATGAACCTTGGCAGCAACCAATTGCTCTATATCCATGCCTTATGAATATCCACCAATCCAAGTTCATAATAGTCTTACATTCATATTTGTTCCCACAAATATGACCGACTACGGACATTTAGAATAATAAAATTATTCATGGATGTAAACATGCTAAAAGGGAACATTACTTAAAATATCGTAAATACATAGATAAGTTAAGTATTACAATTGTTCCATATTAATAATATTAATACTAAACAGATCAATTCCAATCACTAGAATATCGAAGTCCTAAGGCACAAGTATGACTTTCATGCTTTGCCTTTTCAAGGAGCTTCGTGAGTGGATCCGCAATGTTTTGATCAAAGTGAACTTTGCGAATACATATGTTTCCCTTTTCAACTTCATCCCTTATGTAGTTGAATTTCCGCTCATTGTACCTGATCTTTTGATGTGCACGGGGTTCCTTGATTTGAACAATCGCACCCTCATCATCACAAAGATTTCTAAGGAGTCTTGAATGGTAGAGACCATCCTTAGATTGGTGATAAACCTTTTTATCCATGCAGCTTCCCAAGCTACTAATGAGGCGGCTATGTATTCGAATTCTATGGTGGACAATGCTACACTATTCATAATAGAGACATATCCCGATTGTGATCGAGGATCATCTCGATCAGTTTGGAAACTAGCATCCGTGTAACCCTTTACAACTAGTTCCTCTTCATTAAATCCGTATATTAGAAATATATCCTTAGTCCTCCTAAGGTATTCCAATATACATTCAACAACCATCCAATGGATGTTACTAGGATTCTGCTGATATCTATTTGTCATGCTTAACGCGCATGACTCGTCCAGTCTAGTGCATATCATCGCATACATGATGGATCCTATAGCAGACGCATATGGGATGTCCTTCATACGATGTTGCTCATCGTTTGAGCTTGGACATTGAGATGCACTCAATGTTGTCCCTCTTTGAATAGGTACTATACCTTTCTTAGAGTTTTCCATCTTGAACCTTTTCAAGATTTTATCAATGTATGCACTTTGGTTTAACCCTATCAACCGCCTCGATCTATCCCTATAGATCTTTATTTCCAAAATAGAGACGGCTTCACGGAGATCCCTTTTGGAAAGATAATTTCCAAGTGTAGTATGTCATCAACATACAATACTAAGAACGTAATTATACTCCCACTAGCCCCTTGATACACACAATCCTTGTTAGCGTTCTTGATGAAACCCAATTTCTTGATCTTTCATCAAAACGTTGATTCCAATTTCTCGATGCTGGTCTCAATCCATAGATTGATATTTTTAACTTGCATACTTTATCAGGATGACTTTAGCATTGCCATTGGCGAGAAGGTTTCATCATAATCAACCCTTTGACTTAGAGTGAAACCTTTTGCTACAAGTCTTGCCTTGTAAGTATCCAAGTTTTCATGCATGTCAGTTTTCTTCTTGAAAACCCACTTGCATCCAACCGGTTTGGAGTTAAGTGAAGAGTCAACCAATTCCCAAACTTGGTTGTCTTACATGAATTGCATCTTTACGTTCATGGCTCCTAGCCACTTGTCACAATCCGAATTGGACATTGTATCATGGTATGTAGTTGGCTCTTCGGAGTCAACAACGTAGCATCCATCTTTGAAAAATCCACATTTTTCATGTGGAATGCTAACTTTACCAGATCTGTGAACGTTTTGTGTGTATTAATCAACCTCTTGATCATTATCAACAACCTCTTGTTGATAGCTAGTGTCAACCAAACGTGTATCGGCTTGTGGATCTTGATCCTCATCAAATTCCACTGTTCTATGCGTCATTCCTTTCATAAGGAACTTGGCTTCCAAGAACTCTGCCTTTTGAGCAATGAATACCTTTTGCTCTGTTGGATCAAAGAAGTAGTATCCTATACAGTCCTTTTGTATATCCAACAAATTTACACTTAGTGAATCGACTTGCAGTTGGTTTGGGTGTTAAGCTTAACATAAGCTTCATAACCCATAATTTTAAATATGATAGCGATGGAACTATTCCATTTCATATTTCAAAAGGCGTCGAATCCACTTTCTCGGTTTGGGCCATATTCAAAATACGAGCCTCGGAGAGTAGTGCGAAACCCCAAAATGATAGAGGTAGTGAGCTTATAGCCATCATAGGTCGAACCATATCCAATAGGGTTCGATCTCCTTTCAGACACATCATTATGTTATGGTGTTCTGTGAGGAGTAAGTTGTGAGACAATCTTACAACTTCCTAGATGATCCCTAAAAGTCTCACTTAGGTATACACCTTCTCTATTTAAACGGAGAATTTTTATAGTTCTATCGAGTTGATTTCCTACTTCATTCTTGAAGATTTTGAACATTTCAAATTCTTCATGTTTATGTGCCATTAAGTACACATAACCATGGCGACTATAATCGTCGGTTAAGGTAATGAAGTAAGTTTCACCATATCTTGTCATTGTCTTAAAAGGAGCACATACATCCAAATGTATGATTCCTAATAAGTCTTTTTGCCCTCTCATTAGTACCACTAAAGGGCGTGTTGGTCATCTTACCTTGTAAACAAGATTCACACTTATCAAATGAACAATTTTCATTTGCTTTTAAAAGACCATTCTTTTAAGGTGTTTAAGTCCGTTTCTTGTTTATGTGACCAAGATGACAATGACAAGAATAAGAGTCACTTAAACCATTTTAAGTCTCTTGGTGTATGATAGGTATAATGTGTTATTATAGGACGAATCATCATGAACCAATTCACAAATATCATTAGAAGGCATGGCCTTAAAATAATATATATCATCCATATAAATATATAAATACCATCATTTATTAACTTTAAATCATAACCATATTGCTTTAAAAGAGAAACTTAAATCAAGTTCCTAGTCAAACTAGGAGCATATAAACATGTTTTGACGAACAACTTCCAAACCTTTTGAAAGTTTCAAAACATAGTCTCCTTTCTTAAGGTGCTTATTTCTTTTAAACCCTTGCAACAAATTGCAATAGTGAGTTCCATATGAGGTATCCAATTACCCATGTGCTTTTAGGAAATAACACCTAAGTTAATATGGATTATGAAAGTTGTACTTAAGGTTTGCCCAGCATCCCTTTTATTTCTCAACTCATTGAGATAGGTTGGATGAATCCCTTTCAAATGACCT
Organism: Flaveria linearis; assembly: GCA_024085815.1. Taxonomy (NCBI): domain Eukaryota; kingdom Viridiplantae; phylum Streptophyta; class Magnoliopsida; order Asterales; family Asteraceae; genus Flaveria; species Flaveria linearis. The sequence goes on along the minus strand of CM044004.1, from coordinate 50,641,797 downwards.
ATCTCACCATACTCAAAGCATGGATCGTTTTCGGTTACCTTAAGCTTCATAAGCTTAGGTTTTGGAGGTTCCGCTTTGATCTACCCTTACCCTTTGCCTTTGATGTGCCCTTCTCCTTTGGTAACATTTGCCTTAGGATCAGGAATGGCATCAACATCATCGGGGTCGGGTTGGTTAGGAATAGGATCGTCAAGGACATATGCCTTTGCTCTTGCTTGAGAACAATTCTTAAGTTTCGAGACTAGTCCATAAGGTTATTATGGTTGAGACGATCCCTCTCTAAAATAGTTCTTGGTGATAGGGTATGGACGGTCGGGGTGGTAGCATTATTGTTTGCGGTCATTCTACAAATTTTACAAAGTTCTTTTTTAGTATTTCTGAAAAATTTCATTTTAATTATTAATACCCTTTTTGTCTCATAGACAATTAATAATTAAAATCTAGAATCCAACGTTATATTCAAATAATGGTTAGGTGACCTTTATCCCATTATTCAAATTAACAAGGTAGTCAATATTTGACAATTGCAACCCTTTGCAACTTCTAGCGGTATGGGATCGACTTTAAACGTCATATGCAAAGTCGGCATGTTAATCCCATCAACACCATTTGGAAACCATATTTTAGGTGATCCATTCAACATGGTTTGCAAATCAAGTTACCCTACTTGCACACACATGTGAGTTTACCAACACAAGTGGTTAGGTGACCTTTATCCCACCAATGTGGTATTCTCACCTTAAGTCATAAGTTCCCTCAAAATGGTTAGGTGACCTTTATCCCATTAAGAGTTTCCAAATGACTTAAGTGTTGTGCAAAAGGACGGTGTTAAACTTGTTTGAAAAAGGGATTTTTAGTTTTCATTGATTCTAGTTTGAAAACTCTATTTACTTTGTATTTGCATGCTTTCAAATACAAGGTATCCTATGGTTCTTTGATTAAAACCAATTTTAATCATTAAAATCATTAAACCATTTTAATAACTTTTATTAACCTTTAAGAACCATCATTTTCAGATTGTTGTGTTCATTAACTAGTTTGTTATGCATGTCAAAACATCAACCAAACCATCAAACAACAAACAATCAAACAAGCATATATATGTACAAACATATGTGCATAACCATAGCCCTTATGTTGACAACACTTGTTTGCCATCACAAGTGTTGTCTTTGGTCTTTCTAAGGGTCAAACACATCATAAAGGTTCCAAGAACCTCCCACTAGAAACCGCATCCAAATGCTCCATGTTTCTTGTGTCTTTGTGTCCATCTTTGGGTCTTGATCTTGTACATCTTCCTTTTACAAAATTGTATCCTAATACATTTTTTTTTCTAGTAAAGGAAATGAACCTAATCTATTATTACATACCCAAATGAATGAATAATTACAACCCAAAAGAATAAACACAAATATTACAACCAAATTGAATGAATAAAACAACCACTTGAATCATCCAAACAAACCAAATCAACATAGGGTCATGGCTAGGTTATGCACTTTATCAACATCCAACATATCATTAAAACAAAATGATGAATCCCCACAAAACCCATGAATTTTCAGCCAACATAAACTGAAAATTACTGAAAATTTTGGGTTTAGATGTTGTCCAAACAAAAACACAATCAACCAATTTGATATTTTCCTTTCAAGATCCAATCATAAGCATGCATGATTACAACCTTGAAAGGTTGGGGTATCATCAAATCATCACAAAACAGCCCTAATAAGGTTGTTAAACCTTATATATCCAAATATACAAGAACATATGAAACTAATCATCCACATAACCGGCTCTGATACCATTGTTGGGTTTACTAGAACACAAAATCTATGTTTAACCTTTTAAACATTCTGAAAAACGCAGCGGGTGCATGGCTTTAAAACCAATTTTAGAGCTGAAAATCTTATGTTCTATATGTTGTTTTAAGATGAAAACAAAAACCCAAATCAATAGGATCATATATATGTGAATAGATTAGTTATCACCAATATACAACAACCCAAACAATTGATGTATACTACCTTTAGAAGCTGCCAAAATCGAGTTGTAGATGAAAATGATGTTCTTGAGCAGCCCTAACATCAAGAAGCAAAACACAACAACGAAATCAACAAACTACCTTCCAAAGATTGCTTCCAAAGGTTGCTGAAAATAGAGCTGAAACATCATCCAAAGAGAAAGATAAGATGTCAAAACCCGTGGATGAAACATCATCCAAAAGAAAGAAAAGCTGTCAAAATCCGTGGATGAAACATCATCCAAAAGAGAGCTGAAAAACGTGGACTTATCTGAAGATGAAGCTGCCATTGAATGATCAAAACACCAAGAGAAGGTGTTCTCAAGTGTTCATACCCACAAGCCTCAAAGCAACACCCTTTTGCTAGGATTTGTAGCACCAAATCGACCGAGAAAAGGCTGCTGGAACCATTCCAGCCGTGGGCCTTTGTAAAGAGAAGAGAGAGCCTTCTTTGAGCAGCAAACCGAGCAAGAAAGCTGCTGCTGGAACATTCCAGCCGTGAGCTTTTCTTCAAAGAAAGGGAGAGCTTCATCTTCTTCATTTTGGTCATTTGCATGTATATGTTAGAGAGAGAGTGAGTCAAAGAGAGGTATATCTTGTAATATGGAGTGTCAAGTTTCAAGAACACACAAAGAATCTCAAGACCCACATGGGGCGGCCGATTTGTGTTCTTCAAGGGGTTTTTCCCCCCAAAACTTAAACACCCATTTTACTAGTTAGTTGTAAGAGTTTATAAAATTAACCTACTAATTTTATATAACCCTTACACACTCTTTTATTATTTGATGTCATTTGATTAAAACAAATAACATTACAAATAATACTCATGAACAAAATATCCCAATAAGTTGTTCCATCTCACATGCAATTTTATTTAGAAAACCCATTTTCTAAATTGGTGTAAATATTTAATTGCATGATCATATCATCAATTAAATATTGATTGGTGTTTGCTAAGCTTGTTATTGGGTATGACCCGACTTGGATCATGACGTACTAACCACATCAATAATCTATGTATCTTGGGCATATAGAATCCAACATTTTGCATGTTCATCTCCATCTGGAATGCACTCAGGATACCATACAACTCTGTAAGAGTAAGAGTTTTAAGATCCGAAGTTCTCTTGATCATAACACAATAATGTGTCGTAGTTTAGGAAGAGAAGACATGAACTTCCTTACTATGTCCCTGTTCTCAAGAGTTACTCCAATATCAACTAGAGTGTCCACTATCTCAACATACCTGAAGTATTGTTGAGTCAGTGTCTCACCAGCCTTGAAGGTGAAGTTTTCAAACTGCTGCTTCAAAAGATCCTTCTTGTTTTCTTTAGTTTCTTTGGATCCTTCATACATGAGCTTCAGTGCTTCCCATAGATCTTTAGCTATCTTGCACTTCTTGAAGCCTCTGTAGATGGAGTTTAGAAGAGCAGTTTGAAGACAAGTCATGGCCCTTTGATCAAGCTCTATTCTCTTCCTGTCTTCTTCTAAGTAATCATCTACATCTTTAGGGATGATATGATTACCAGTAGCAGAAGTAGTGCTTGGTATGAAGGGACCATTGATAACTGAGTCCCACATCCTTGAATCTTGACACTTGATGAAGCCTTCCATTCTTGTGCACCATGTGTCAAAATCTTCAGGAGTGATCAGTGGGGACTTGGTCATAGTACCACTTTCCATATCAGCTTTAGAAAGAGCTGCCATTTGAGTTGTTAAGTATTTTGTGTGTGTGAGGGATCTTAAGATGGTGAGATCTTATATCAAGAGCCTGGGCGCTCTGATACCAAATGCAGGACCGGTTGAAGGGGTTAGCACTTACAACACAACAACACAATTAGGAGAGTGTATTAGAACACTTAACAGAACAAATGGGGAACCGGTTATGATGATGCTAAGAACACAAAAGTAAACTCAGAAGGAATGAACAAGATAACAACACAAGTGATTGGTTTTTAAGGATGTTGTATATTGCTACTCAAATTCAAAGTTACAAGTATTCAGCATGCATACATTACAAGACTTTGAGATACTATATACTACAAACTACAGACGGCCATACTTTGAAGGCCAGCTGGATACATAGACTAGACAACACAATCCATGTAGAGTCAAAAGGCAGATTGCCTTTTGGCTAGTGACTATGACATGCCATAGCTCACATCCTAATGTATTATAAAAAGGATAAAAGTACATAAAGTAGAAAGGTTTGACCCAAGACCTCAATGTACAGTTTTTCTAAAGCATGGACCTTTTCACCAACTCATATAAGTTGGTGAGCAACCAGAGTGGGCAGCGGCAAAGTGGTTCAGCTTTTCAGAAAAGTACATCAGATAAAAGCATTCGGAAGACTTTGTCTTGAAGCAAAGAAAGACTTCATTTCTGGCTTCAGAAGATATTGGTCTTGGCTATGGAAGATTTTACAGTTGGAATGTTTCTGAAGTGGTGTGTAAAACTTCCTTAGCAATACTACTTCATGTTCTGTGCAGCATGCAGGAATACTTGAATATTTCATAGAACTACTGAAAGAAGAACTGTCACAACTACTGAAGAATACTTCTTCAGCTGTTGTGATAACTACTAAAAGAGGATCATCACAACTACTGAAGAGTACTTCTTCAGTTGTTGTGACAACTACTGAAAACTATCTTCAGACTTTGTCTTCAGTTGATATCTTCAGTTATTGTCTTCAGCAGTTGTCTTCAACTGTTCTCTTTAGCTGTTGTCTTCAGTTGTTGACTTCAGTTGTTGTCTTCAGCTGTTGACTTCAGTTGTTACCTGCAGCTGTTATCTTCAGCTGATGTCTTCAACTATTGATTTCAGTTGTTACCTTCAGCTGTTATCTTCAGCTGATGTCTTCAGCTATTGACTTCAGTTGTTACCTTCAGCTGTTGTCTTTAGCTGATGTCTTCTTCAGTTGTTATGATCAGTAGATAGTTACAAGAGTGTTTTGGCTGCATCAGACTTCTAGGAGTCCTTACATATTGGGTTCCGTATGAACATGACGCTTCGCTTCCCAAGGAACTGCTTTGGGAAGGAGCAGATGAATTTGACACAAACGCCGTTTGTAGCGTTGCGCCTGATAAAGCCGGAGTAGGAACAGAATTGTACAGCGAAGGATTCTGAGCATAGGATCTTTTTCTTTAACTTGTATTTCAATCATAGTTCCTCCTCTCTTAACTTCAAGACGTAATCATTTATGTCTAAAGTTGAAAGAGTGTCATTCTATCTCAGATGAGACACAAATGGATCCTATTTGTCTGGCAGACCACCAGCAAAACTTGAAACTTTGTCTTCCATAGATGTAGTCACACCATGAGTATGCAGCTCACTCATCAAATGATAAAATCGATCAATAATGTCATCTAAGCTCTCATTCCCTATTGGAGAGAAAATTATCAAATTCCTTTTTAAGAGCATTAGCCTTCAGCACCTTCAAGGTTGCATTACCATCATATCTCTTTTCTAAAGCCTCCCATAACTTCTTTGAATGCTTGTTCTTCGAGAATGATGGAATATATCCTTAGACATCGACTGAGTCAACAGTGCATATGCTTTCTTTTCAGCATTATAAAGAACCTTCTGAGCTTCGTTCATACCCCCAGAGTCAACTTCACCCTATTTGCACTGACTGGTACAGTATAACCAGTCTCAGTAGATGTCCATAGATTAGGGTCTACACCATTCAAGTATATCTCAAACCGGTGTTTCCATTGTGGGTACTCATCCAACGTCAACAACTTTGGCGGTTTGTTGTGATTGCCTATCTCATTTTCCAGAAAAAGAAGACTCTAGATGCGTGAGTCTTTGCCGGCAGTGAATGCAGTAACCTGGTCTTCCATAGCTTAAAACTTGACAAACTTAGGACAAGACAGATTCAATCGTGTGATTTAGCAAAGCGACTGGGTCAATCGTACGATTGAAGGATGCAAATGAGGATGATGAGGAGGCCTATAACGATTGGATATGCTTAACAATCTTAATAAGTGATCAAAACAAGCTGAATTTTCATGGTCCTTAATCATTAAAAGATAATAAAAGGTTATTAATATTGCTTAATGATTTTAAAGATTAAAAGGTTTTAATCGATGTACCATAGGGTATCTTATATTTGAAAGCATGCAAATGTGGATACATAGAGTTTTCTTAACTAGAATTATGAATTCTCTAAACATTTTAAAATAAGATCAACACCAACCTTTTACACAACACTTGAGTCACTCGGGAACTCTTAGTGGGGTAAAGGTCACCTAACCATTTTGAGGGAACTTATGACTTGAGGTGAGAATGCCATATTCGTGGGATAAAGGTCACCTAACCGCTTATTTTGGCAAACTCACACGCGTGTGTAAGTAGGATGTCTTGATTTGCAAACCATGTTAAATGGACCACGTACAATGTGGTTTCCAAATGGTGTTGATGGGATTAACATGCCAACTTTACATATGATGTTTCAAGTCGATCCCATACCTCTAGAAGTTGTAAATGGTTGTAACCGTCAATCGTTGACCACCTTATTAATTTAAATCGTGGGATAAAGGTCACCTAACCACAATTTAAATGTAATGTGGGGTTCTAGATTTTAATATGAAAATGACTTTAAAAATTATTAATTATTAAAATAACAATATCAAAAATACTAAAATTGATCTTTGTTAAATTTTGTAGATGGCCACCAATAACAATGATAATTCATCCACGTCCGCCCAATCTTTACGAGCGATTCTCCAAAAGGAACGTCTAAAACATAACAGTTTTATTGATTGGTATCGAAACATGAGAATCGTTCTCAAGCAAGAGAAACGATCATATGTTTTAGACGACCCTATGCCCGATCAACCTAGTGAGGATGATGAGGAGGCCTATAACAATTGGATGAAGTACACTGAGGACTCCGTCCAAGTGTCTTGCCTTATGTTGGCAAGCATGACTCCGGATCTCCAAAAGGAGTATGAACATCATGGAGCTTATGACATGATAACCCAGCTGAAGGAAACGTTCCAACAGCAAGCAAGGGTTGAGCGCTTCGAAACGGTTCGAGCACTCCATGCATGTCGTATGGACGACAACCAATCGGTTTCATCTTATGTACTTAAGATGAAAAGTCACATTGACCGCCTCGAAAAGCTAAATTGTCCCGTCTCGAAGGAATTGGCCACGGATTTGATCCTCAATGGCCTTACCAAAAAGTTCGAGACGTTCGTGTTGAACTACAACGTGAATGCTTGGGACAAAAGCATTGGTGAGCTTCACTCTATGCTCAAAACGGCTGAGGCGGCCATGGGTAAAAGGGTTTTACCCGTTCTCACCATCAATGAAGGTGGGAACAAGAAAAGGCCTCATCCCGCACCCAAGGCAAAAGTTGCCAAGGGCAAGGGACCCATATGGGGAAAGGGGAAAGGGGTGGCAAGGGTGCCACCCAAAGCACAAGAGAAGAAGCAAAAGGTTGCTACCAATGACCTATGCTTCAAGTGTGGGGAGATTGGACATTGGGCAAGATCTCCAAGAGTTGAAAGCAAAGAGGGATGCCGGGCAGACCTCGGGTACAATATACATGATCCATAATAATTTAAACTTAATATCCTCTAACACATGGGTATTAGATACCGGATGTGGAACTTACATTTGCAATTTGTTGCAGGGGTTCGAAAGAAGTAGTAACTTCAATAAAGGGGATGTTAGCCTCTACATTGTTGGTTATTAAATCTTTGAATTTGGTCCAATTTATCTGACTGGCTACATTCCTCCCTCTAGGCAATATAATGGTTTCCACCATTCTAGTACGGGTCCCTTGAGTGATTGGGAAGCAAACCTCACCATGTTTTCAAGCTTGCACTCGCTGATGTCTAGTACAGCCTCGATCTCATCCAGCCATCTGTAAGTCTCAACTGCACCCTCGGTTCCATAGAAGTCTTTCAGTTTGCAGGCTATGAATGTCTTGTAGGAACACCCACTCCTTATCTTATTGGTGTCCACGTTGTTTCCTTCATCATTCTCAGGTCCATCAGTTCTGATTGCATTTCGCCGATCTGCGTTGATCAGGGCGATCATTGTTGGGATGGCATTAGCAATTTGCTGAGCCACTAAGTTGGCAATTCTTTCATCGTTTTCCTGGTTAACGTTCTCTCCAAGTGGGGCTCCAGGTGGATTAGGTGGTTGATTTCCTATCGGCCTAACTTCCTCGTGTTGCCTCCAGTAGCTCCTCGTCTTCCGACGCGAGTTCCTCGTCTGGGCGGCATTCTGATAGCATCATAGATAAATTCATTTAGCATCTCAGATATTTTGGTTTCAATTATCCCATTATGTTGAATTTACCTTTATTAGTCTAACTAACTAGTTACGTAAAAGTACAATGCAAACAATACGACAAAAGTGTATATTGATTTCTTCAATTTACACAGGATGAATCATTCATAGTACACAAATCAATTTTCATCACATAACATTTTGCAACCTAAATCAAGTCACCCTACAACATAGCGTCAATAGTAATAGTTTCTTGGATAGTTCAAACATAGCGTCAATCAAACTAGATGGTAATAGTGTCATAGTTTCACAAATTGGAACGTGTCATCACCCCCATAAATAATAATAGTCTCTGAAATAGATTAAAATAGTTTTTAATAGTTTCAAAACCTACTGCCCACCAGGCAATGTCATCCTATCATCACAACCATTTCTTTTTCAGCCATCCAAACCAACCTGAGCTCTTCTTCCTCTGCTCTTGCTCTGAGCGTTGCACGTTATGGGACGCCATCATTTCCTGAAACTGGGCAGATTGTGAAGTTCGAGTGGCATGCTGGAGGGTCAGCTCGTGATGCTGGATGGTCTTCAGTAACTCACACAAATAGGGGTTGGAAGGTCCAAAGTCACTAGCCCGGTGGCTAGACTGGGAGTACGGATCGCCGGCAAGAACACTAGGTCCATCGTACAAGCTACACCTAGGTGGCATCCAGACTCGTCATGAGGAAGGCGTCTAGGCGGGTCGATCACAGGTGGTGTTGGTGTGTATATATATATACGTATATATATATATATGTGTGTGTGTGTATATATATATGTGTGTGTGTGTGTATATATATATATTATACATATCTAGTATACGAAAACGATTCCTGAACTTTTACAATAACAACCCGTCAATCAACAAGTATAATAAACTAATTAAATAAATTACTTAGGCAATCCTCACTTCAAGTTACTACAAGTTGCAAGATCAACCCACCTACTTTACAAGGTGAGTTCATAGCTCATTTTTCTTTTGTATTTTAAGATGGAAACATGCTCTCTATATCAAATTTGTTGGATCTTATATGCCCAAAACACATACAAGATTGATGTGGTTAGTACGCTATGATCCAAGTCGGGTCATACCCAATAACAAGCTAATCAACACCAATAAATATTTATTTGTTGATGAGATCATACAAAAAATATTGACACCAATTTAGAAAATGGGTTTTCTAAAACGTTGCTTTTGTAATAGAACATCATTATATGGATAATTTGTTCATGAGAAATTATTTGTTTCATTATTTACGGAGTTAAATAATAACAAATAAAAGTGTATTAATGTTATGAAATTAAAAAAGGTTTTAATTTTATAAATCTTATGAGTTTGAGAATGTAAAACTTTATAAAATAAAATGGGAGGGAACCCATTTTAAATGGGTCCATTCGGCCACCCCTTTGGGCATGGGGAACCTCTTTGTCTTGGTTTTATACAAGACTTAATGTTTCTTGCACTCCTCTCCTAACACTCTCTCTTACACACACAAGCAAAGGTCTTTTCTCTCTCTCTCTCTCTCTCTCTCTTCTTGGCTGAAAATTGATTTTGTAGGCTGAAAAATTCATTTTTGGCTTGGTTGATTTCGGATTTGCAAGAAGGAGGATAGATTTCGTGTTAAACTACCTAACAAGTTAGGTGTTTGCTAAGGCTTGTGGGTATACAAGCTTGAGGACTTCTCTTTTGGAGGCTATACATTCAAGAAGCATCATCATCTTCTTCTCATCCATACCACATCATCTTGTTCTTGAAAGGTAGTTTCAAGAACACCCTATGGTTGTTCTTTTCGTTTTGATAGCATTTTATTTCACTTACATATGATCATTGTTCTTGGGTTTTGTTTTGTGTTAATATGGTTCAAATTTTCAGATTGTTAAACACCTTTTAGCCACTTATATCCGCTGCATTTTTTAAACTTTAAATGGTTAAACTAGCTTGGTTGATTTCGGATTTGCAAGAAGGAGGATTAGATTTCGTGTTAAACTACCTAACAAGTTAGGTGTTTGCTAAGGCTTGTGGGTATACAAGCTTGAGGACTTCTCTTTTGGAGGCTATACATTCAAGAAGCATCATCATCTTCTTCTCATCCTTACCACATCATCTTGTTCTTGAAAGGTAGTTTCAAGAACACCCTATGGTTGTTCTTTTCGTTTTGATAGCATTTTATTTCACTTACATATGATCATTGTTCTTGGGTTTTGTTTGTGTTAATATGGTTCAAATTTTCAGATTGTTAAACACCTTTTAACCACTTATATCCGCTGCGTTTTTTAAACTTTAAATGGTTAAACTAGCTTTGATTAACATGTTACAAAACCCAACAATGGCATCTAGAGCCGGTTATGTGGAATACTTGCTTCAAAAGTTCTTGATTAGTTTTCATGGACTTTTTCAACCCGTTAGGGGCTGTTTTGTTATGGGTGAATGAATCCCTTATGTTTCAAGGTTTTATCTTACACGCTTTAGTATAAACCTTGAAAGATTAACATCAAATGGTTGATTATATTGTTTGGACAAAACCCTAAAGTTTTGGTTCATGTTGGCCGAAACTTTAAGGTTGAAGAAAGGGTTCATGGTTCTTCTTGGATGTTGTATATGATACATATTTTGGTGCTAAACATAGCCTTGACCTTATGTGTTTTGGTTTTGGTTGATTGTGATCTTGTCATGTTGGTTTTGTTCTTGAAAGGGTTGTAATATTGTGTTTGTATTTTGGGTTGTAATTTATTTATTCATTGGTTATGTAATAAATAGATTAGGTGCATTTCTTTGAATAGAAAAATTGTATTAGGATATAATTTTGTAAAAGAAGATGCACAAGATAAAGACCCAAAGAAGGACACAAAAGACATGGACACTTGAAGCTTTTGGATGTGGATTCAAGTAGGAGTTCATGGACACATATGATGTGTCATTGTTAACCCTTAGGAAAGACCTAATGACAACACTTGTGATGGCAAACAAGTGTAGTCAACTTAGTGGCTATGGTTATGCACTTATGTTTGTATGATTATGCTTGTTTGGTTGTTTGTTCTATGGTTGTTGTTTGATATTTGGATATGTATAACAAACTTATTAACAAACATAACAAGCTGAAAATTGATGGTTCTTTATCATTAATTGATTAATAAAAGGTTATTAAAAGGATTAATGATTTTAATAAAAGGGTTTTTATTAAAAAGTGAACCATAGGGTACCTTGTATTTGAAAGCATGCAAATACAAGGTACATAGAGTTTTCTAAACTAGAATTATGAAAACTTAATTTTCTTTTATAAACAAGTTTAACACCTTCCTTTTGCACAACACTTGAGTCACTTGGAAACTCTTAATGGGATAAAGGTCACCTAACCATTTTGAGGGAACTTGTGATTTGAGGTGGGGATACCATATTTATGGGATAAAGGTCACCTAACCACTTATGTTGGAAAACTCACATGTGTGTGTAAGTAGAGTAACTTGATTTGCAAACCATAATTAATGGATCACCTACAATGTGGTTTACAAAGGTGTTGATAGGATAAACGTGCCGACCACACATATGATGTTTAAGTCGATCCCATACCCTAGTAGTTTCAAAAGGTTGCAATTGTCAAAACGTTGACTACCTTGTTAATTTAAATAATGGGATAAAGATCACCTAACCACTATTTAAATGAAACGTTGGATTCTAGAATTTTAAAATTGTGTAAGAAACATAAAAGGGCTTTAATTATTAAAATATGAATAATATCGAAAATACTAAAATTGAACTTTGTTAAATTTTGTAGATGACCACCAACAACAATGAAAATAATGATATCCTGTCCGCTCACTCACTATCACTAAGGACCATTCTCCAAAAGGAGAGTCTAAACCATAATAACTTTATAGATTGGTTTCGAAACTTGAGAGTTGTACTCAAGCAAGAGAAACGATCATATATTTTAGACAACCTAATGAGGAGGATGAGGAGGCCTATAATAATTGGGTGAAATACACTAAGGACTCGGTCCAAGTGTTTTGCCTCATGTTGGCAAGTATGACTCCGGATCTCCAAAAGCAGTACGAACATCATGAAGCGTACGACATGATTACCCAGTTGAAGGAAACGTTCCAACAACAAGCAAGAGTAGAGCGCTTCGAAGCAGTTCAAGTACTCCATGCATGTCATATGGATGATACCCAATCAGTTTAATCTTATGTACTTAAGATGAAAAGCCACATTGACCGCCTCGAAGGGCTGAATTGTCCCGTCTCAAAAGAGTTGGCTACGGATTGATCCTCAACTCTTTTCAAAAAGATTTGACAACTTTGTTAGAATTATAACATGAACGTGTGGGACAAGAACATAAGTGAGCTTCACTCTATGCTCAAAACTACCGAGGCGGCCATGGGTAAAAAGGTTTTACCCGTTCTCACCATCAGAGAAATATGGGAATAAGAAGAGGCCTCACCCCGCACCCAAGGCAAATGTTGCCAAGGGTAAAGGGCACGTTAGGGGAAAGGGAAAGGGAGTGGTAAGAGTGCCACCACCAAAACCAGCAGAGAAGAAGCAAAAGGTTGCTTCAAATGACCCATGCTTTAAGTGTGAGGAGATTGGACATTGGGCAAGAAATTGTCCAGTCCATCTCAAAGAGTTGCAAGCTAAGAGGGATGCCGGGCAAACCTCAGGTACAATTTTCATGATTTATATTGATCCAATTTAATATCCTCTAACACATGGGTATTGGATACCGGATGTGGAACTCACATTTGCAACTTATTGCAGGGGTTCAAAAGAAGTAAGGACTTCAAGAAAGGGGATGTTAGCCTCTACATGGGGAATGGGGCTAAAGTTCAAGTTGAAGACTGAGGGGACTACGTCTTGAAGCTTCCAAATGGTTTGGAAGCAATTTTGAACAATGTTTTGTATGCTTCTAGTTTGACTAGGAACATTATTTCAGTTTCCCAATTAAGACAATATGGTTATGTTATGACATTTAATGAAAATGAAATTCATGTGTCTTTAAATGACATATTTTATTTTAAAGCTATTCCTATTAATGGTATTTATGAATTGGTTCGTGAAAACACATTATATGATAGCTCATTGTACCAAACCACCACCAAGAAACTCAAATTGGATTTGAGTGATACCTATCTTTGGCATTGTCGTCTTGGTCATATAAACAAGAAACGCATACAAACACTTCAAAAGAACGGTCTTTTAAAAGCAAGTGAATATGGTTCATTTGATGTATGTGAATCTTGTTTACAAGGTAAAATGACTAAGGCACCTTTTAGTGGCAAAACCGAAAGGGCAAAAGATTTATTAGGAATCATATATTCAGATGTATGTGGTCCTTTTAAACCAAAGACTAGGTACAATGAAAGATACTTCATTACCTTTACCGACGACTATAGTCGATATGGTTATGTGTTCTTGTTAAGACACAAAGATGAAGCTTTTGAAATGTTCAAAATCTTCCAGATTGAAGTAGAAAATCAACTCAACAAGAAAATAAAAATTCTCCGCACCAATAGAGGAGGTGAATACCTAAGTGATGCTTTTAGAGATCATCTTAGAAGTTATGGTGTAAGGCCCCGTTCCCGGGCACCTCACAGTTGGTCGTCATTACCCATAAAACATACATTTAATATAATTTAATAAAAACCATGCAGCGGAAACTTTGAATTTACTATAAATGCTTTTGCAAAGTAATACAACACCCATTACAAAATATCGTTTGTTTGCATTACAATACAAAAACATTAACAAAAGAATGCCATCCCAAAAGAGCTGAGTAGCCGCCTCGTGCCATCCTCAGCAACACTACCTGCCAACTGGAAAACACATAAAAGTCAGCGTTGCTGAGTGAGTTCTAGTTTTGTAATAAACATACTTTTACTTATTTAAAAGTATCCTTTCGTGCATGCGTTCATACATCATACGTACACAGAGATAATATTCGTTATTATCTTCATCATTCGTTATTCATCGTTATCTTTAACTTCTCGTATGGATTCTGTCAGGCTTTACCCACTTCACAGCACTTGGCTATGATTACTGTGGTCGAATGACAAGAATCCCGTTCATACTTACTTGCACGCATTGAAAGGTGAATTGTACCAATACCATATGCTACACCCCGATCGTTATTAGCTACCGGGCCGTAGTCAACATATGACGGAAAATCGTATGCCACGGTACTAGAGGTAAGCGGTAGAGGTACCATGACCATGGTCAATCACATAGAAGGACCAATCGCGTTATTCAATGCTTGCAAGACATAATTCGTTCGTTCATTAATGCATGTATTCATCATCATTCTTCTTTTCGTTCATTCGTTAATACATGCATTCGTCATCATGTTCCTCTTTCATTATCTTTCACTTTACGATACATAATACTTCATTAGTTCATTCTCGTTATTCGTAAAGTTTCAGAAAGATAAGCACACAATTACAAGGAACATACACACTCATCATACATACTCATCATACCTTCATCACCATACGTACATCATCATACATTCATCATCATACGTAGCATCATACCACATTTAACAATATTTTAATAATATTGTTAACAATAATACACTGATAATAACATCAGAAACAATAAGGGTTAACCATAATCATCATTACATGCATGAAACATCATCATTTGTTAACCCTAGTCAGCCCTGGTCAAAACCTCGAACTTCGGTATTTCAGGAAATTTCTGAAAAATTCTAAGTGTCCTGGGCGTTTGAGCCCTGTTGGGCGTATAAGCCCTCTGGCCGTATAAGCACTATTGGGCGTAAGAGCACTGCTGGACTTTTCATCTTACACTTAGATTTATCATCTGGTCATACGACCACACTGTTGGTCGTATGAGCACTATTGGTCGTACCATCCCTGGACTTGGGAAATATATTCTGATCATACGACCACTGTTGGTCGTATGAGTCCTGTGGGACTCTTCATCATACTTAGAAAATTTCATCATATAGTCATACGACCACTGTTGGTCGTATGAGTCCTGTTAGACTCATCAGCACTTAGAAAAATATATCTCCTGGTCATACGACCACACTGTTGGTCGTATGAGCACTAGTGGGCTTTAACACTTAGAAAAATCCTGGTCATACGACCACACTGTTGGTCGTATGACCACTGGTGGACTCATCAGCTTGTTATTATTTATTCTAAGTCCAATTTCAGACATATTTGCAACCTGTTCATGTGTCTAATCCATAATCCAAGTCCCAAACATCATAATGCCTAGTTCTAAACATATACATATAATTCTAGGCATAAATCTAACATAAACATAAGCATACATACATTCATTTCATACGGGTTTCAACCCAAACTTTACAAAAACATACTTGCATGCATTTTCCAGCCCCAAAACATTTAAAAACCAGTAAAACAGGGTCTAGAACTCACCTTAATTTGCCTTCGGGTTTTAGATGCCCTTTCCTTGAACTTCTCAGTCGTTTATACACCTAAAACACACACACAGTGCAACCCGAACACACTAGTCACATTTATAAGCTCATATGTGGTTCTAGAATCGTCCTAACATCATAAATTCGAGATTTCTTACCAAAAACTTCGAATTTCTCAGGTCCTTCTTTAAAAATCCCGATGGTTTTCTGCTCCTGCTGCTTTCTCTCTCTAAAAGTCGAAAAAAAATATTATGCAGAAGGTAATGGGCGGCCATGCCACCTTTTTACCAACTTTATAAGATTTTTTTTATTATTTTACACTTTTGGTCCTTCCACAAAAGCAGGCTTTTTATTTCCTTCTCCTTTCTTTCTATTTCATTCTTTTAATTTCTTTAATAAGAAATTACGGGTGTTACAAGTCCACCCCCCTTATATAGGTTTCGTCCCCGACACCTGTTATTCCTCAAACAGATGTGGGTAGTGTTGTCTCATTTCTTCTTCAGTCTCCCACGTAGACTCGGATCCCTTCCTGTGCTTCCACTGTACACGCACAAGAGGAACCACTTTATTCCTCAACCTCTTTTCTTTACGATCAATGATTGCCACTGGTTGCTCCACGTAATTGAGTCGTTCGTCTACTTTAATATCCTCCAGTGAAACAATCATATCTTCATCAGCTAAGCACTTCCTCAGATGAGATACATGGAATGTGGGATGAATTCCACTTAACTCATCTGGCAATTCAAGTCGATAGGCCACCTCTCCTACCGTGCAACAATTCGGAAAGGTCCTATGTACCTCGGGCTTAGCTTACCTCTTTTCCTGAATCTAATGATTCCTTTCCAAGGTGAGACCTTCAACATAACTCGGTCACCAACCTTGAACTCTATCGGTCTTCGCCTCTTGTCAGCATACGACTTTTGCCTATCCTTCGCCGCCTTCATGAAGGCTTTGATCTTTTCTAACTTCTCAGTCGTAGCTTCGACCACCTCAACACCTCCTAACTCTTTCTGCCCAATGTCTCCCCAACATACGGGCGTCCTACATCTCCTACCGTATAGCATCTCGTAGGGTGGCATGCCAATACTGGCATGATAGCTATTGTTGTACGAGAATTCTGCTAACGGCAAGTGATCATCCCAACTTCCTCCAAAATCGATCACGCATGCCCGAAGCATGTCTTCGAGTGTTTGGATTGTCCTCTCAGACTGACCGTCCGTCTGAGGGTGATATGCTGTACTAATGTGTAGTCTCGTCCCCATCGCATCATGAAATCTCTTCCAAAACTTGGAGGTAAACCGGGTGTCACGATCAGACACAATAGACACTGGCACACCATGACGAGCTACAATTTCTTTGATGAACAGATCCGCCAATCTTTCAGATGAGTACGTCTCGCGGATTGGTAGGAAGTGGGCACTCTTCGTCAGGCGGTCAACTATCACCCATATTGCATCATACCCTTTAGGGGTACGTGGTAACTTCGTGATGAAATCCATGGTGATATGCTCCCACTTCCACTCGGGTATATCCAACGGTTGGATCTTCCCGTAGGGCTTCTGGTGTTCCGCCTTCACTTGTAAACAAGTCAGGCACTTACTTACGTACTCCACTACGTCGCGTTTCATACCCGGCCACCAGTAATCCTTCTTCATATCGTGGTACATTTTGGTAGCACCGGGGTGAATGGAGTATCGAGTCTTATGGGCCTCGTCCATGATTCTTCCACGTAGATCCCCGTATCGAGGAATCCACATTCGCCCAAATCGGGTCTTAACACCAAGAGTGTTCTCCCCAATTCCGTAACTAGGCCTCTCATCCTTTCGGAGTTAAGACGATCTTCTTTCAAAGCCTCGTCTTGAAACTCCTTAACCTGTGTCATCACATCGGGGGTCATGATCAGCTGATAAGCCTTCACCCGAATCGGTTCAGGCCTTTCTTTTCGGCTAAGGGCATCGGCCACCACATTGGCTTTGCCCGGGTGGTAATGGATCTCACAATCATAATCTTTATCAGCTCCAACCACCGCCTCTGCCTCATGTTTAGATCCTTCTGCTCGAAGAAGTACTTCAAGCTTTTGTGGTCAGTGAAGATTGTGCACTTCGTCCCGTATAGATAGTGCCGCCAAATCTTCAACGCAAAAACCACCGCGGCTAATTCTAGATCGTGTGTGGGATAGTTGACTTCGTGGGTCTTCAGCTGTCGAGATGCATAGGCTATCACCTTTCCACGTTGCATCAACACACAACCTAGCCCAGAATAAGATGCATCCGAATAGACCACTAAGTCTTCACTTCCCTCAGGCAAAGTCAAGACAGGAGCTTGTGTTAGTCTTGCCTTCAACTCCTCAAAAGCGTCTCCTGTTCTCGACCCCACACGAATTTCACGTCCTTACGAGTCAATTTTGTCAAAGGTGAGGCGATCTTTGAAAAGTCTTGAATAAATCTTCTATAATAGCCCGCCAATCCCAAGAAGCTACGAATCTCGGATGGCGTCTTTGGTGATTTCCATTGCATCACAGCCTCAACCTTTACTGGGTCCACCATTATTCCTTCTGCATTCACTACGTGACCCAGAAATTGCACCTCGCGTAACCAAAAGGCGCACTTGGAGAACTTGGCGTACAATTTCTCCCTTCTCAACGTTTCCAACACTTCCCGAATATGCCCGGCATGCTCTTTTTCACTTCTTGAATAAATCAGAATATCATCGATGAATACAATTACTGATTTATCCAACATTGGTCGGCACACTCGGTTCATCAAATCCATAAAAGCAGCCGGCGCATTGGTCAATCCAAAAGACATGACAAGAAACTCGTAGTGACCATAGCGCGTACGAAAGGCTGTTTTAGGGATATCTTGTTCCTTCACCTTTAGTTGATGGTAACCCGATCGAAGATCTATCCTTGAAAACCAACTGGCACCCTGAAGTTGATCAAACAAGTCATCGATCCTTGGTAAGGGGTATCTGTTCTTCACCGTCAGCTTATTCAGCTCGCGGTAGTCGATGCACATCCTCATACTACCATCCTTCTTCTTTACGAACAGAACCGGAGCACCCCAAGGTGAGATACTCGGTCGGATAAACCCCTTATCCAGCAGCTCCTGCAACTGTTCCATCAACTCTTTCATCTCCGTCGGAGCCAAACGATACGGTGCTTTTGCGACAGGTTGGGCACCCGGTATCAGGTCGATCTGGAATTCGATCTCTCGGTCAGGTGGCAATCCCGATAAGTCTTCGGGAAACACGTCTGGAAAGTCACACACCACTGGCACATCGCATAGCTGTGGTGTTGGCGTCTCTACATTCTTTACATAACATAAGTAGGCGCTACATCCGCGCCTCATACACTTTCCCGCCACCGCCATCGAGATCACCTTCGGAATCGTCGTAACTCGATCGCCATAAATTGTCACCGGACTTCCGTCGATCGCCGTCAGTCTAATCATCTTCTTTCGGCACACGATATTCGCTTCATAGGTTACTAACCAGTCCATCCCTAACACTACATCAAATCCTCCTAGGGGCATCACATGTAATCTAGCAGCAAACCTATGACCTTCTAACTCCATGGTACAGTCCTCTATCACATCAGTAACTCTAGTGGACTTACCAATGGAAGTTTCTACATAAAAAGGCTCACTAACGCATTTGCTACTAACAGGCAATTTAGCACAGAAAGTAGCAGAAATGAAACTCCTACTAGCACCAGAGTCAAATAACACAGAAGCAAGAGTTTGGTTTACTAGAAACGTACCTGACACCACATCGGGGTCCGTCCTAGCCTCTTCCTGCGTCATAGTGAAAGCCCTGGCATTTGCTCTCGGACCTTCACTTCCCGTCTTCTTTACCCCTGAAGCCTCAGCCCTCGGCTTCTTACAGTCCCTGCTCATATGGCCACTTTCTCCACAATTAAAGCACTTGCCCATCCGGCAATCTTTTGATATGTGCCCTGTCTTCCCGCACTTAAAGCAGAGGTTAGATCCCCACTTGCACTCCCCTGTGTGCTCCTTTCCACACTTACCACACTTCCTCACCCCAGCTCCAGACACGACCACTCGGCGGTCATCCACCCTTGCCTTCTTGTTGTTTGTCGAAGTATCACCCCGACCAAATCTCTTCCCCTGCCAGTTCTTCTCTCCACTTCCTTTCTTGCTTCCCTCAGCCTTCACTAAAGCAGCACGTTCATCGAATAACCTTCCCGCCAAATCCACTGCCGACCTGAAAGTGCTTGGTCGGGCAGAAATCAAGTGCCAACGAATTTCAGCTGGCAGCCCCTGAATATACCGGTTGATCTTTCGAGACACCGGCGTCACCTGCTCCGGCACCAACAGCGCCAATTCGTTGAACTTGGTGGTATATTGTTGGTGGGTCATCGTCCCCGCCTCCAACTGCAGGAACTCTCTCTCTATTCTATCCATTTCCCGACGAGGACTGAATTCCTCGATCACCAGTCTTTTCAACTCAGCCCACTTCATCTTCCCTATAGCCCTGCTACCCTCGGCTTGGACTATATTTTTCCACCAGCATAAAGCCGACCCTGTAAAAGAGTGGGTAGCAAACTTCACCTTCTTGTCCTCCTGGCAATCACTAATATCGAGGACAGCTTCCATTTCCATCACCCATTGGTGAGCATCAGTAGCAGTACCAGACCCATCAAAAGTTGGGGGTTTGCACCTCATGAATGCACCGTAGTTACAACCCCGGGCGGTCTCCCGTAACTGTTCCTCTTCCTCTTCCTCTTCATCATCAGATAATACCGTTTCTGCTTCCGCCTGTTGTTGTCTACCTGAGGACCGATTCCTCCCTCGTCTATCGTCTTCACGTACTGCCTTATCACTTCAGTCACTACAGACGGTAAGATCGTCTGCATGACTTGGTGCACCTCCTCGATCACCGTCTCTTTCACCGAGGCTCTCACATTATCACTCTCATCCACTCCCCCCGAGGGAGTAGTATTAGGTTCTTCGGGAACCTTCTTCTCTTGTCTAGGCCTACCTCTTGTGGCTCGTGGTTCCGCACCACTTCCGCCACTGCCTCCACTAATTGGGGCTTTAGATGACCTACCACCGACCATCTTCTATCACACTGGAAGATTCAAACACCAACACGGTCATTCAAGGAAATAGCTCAGTTTATGTCAAGTATAGTAAGTTCCTAATTACAGTGGCCAGTTGTGATTAGCCACTTACTCTACTCTTCACACCCCGAGCATTACCTGTCCTGACTACATTAGTATCTAAGTCTAACAGTACACATAAACACATAACATGCGCACGTAACACTGGTTAACTTTCAAGAAAATACCTGATGGCACGCAACTACTCAGATGGCATTCTCTTCCTTTCTGTCCCATTTTCAGTTTAAGTTTAGGTTTATTTAAAAATTTACCCTTTTCGCTTAAACTTTGGCTCTGATACCAACTTGTAAGGCCCCGTTCCCGGGCACCTCACAGTTGGTCGTCATTACCCATAAAACATACATTTAATATAATTTAATAAAAACCATGCAGCGGAAACTTTGAATTTACTATAAATGCTTTGCAAAGTAATACAACACCCATTACAAAATATCGTTTGTTTGCATTACAATACAAAAACATTAACAAAAGAATGCCATCCCAAAAGAGCTGAGTAGCCGCCTCGTGCCATCCTCAGCAACACTACCTGCCAACTGGAAAACACATAAAAGTCAGCGTTGCTGAGTGAGTTCTAGTTTTGTAATAAAACATACTTTTACTTATTTAAAAGTATCCTTTCGTGCATGCGTTCATACATCATACGTACACAGAGATAATATTCGTTATCTTCATCATTCGTTATTCATCGTTATCTTTAACTTCTCGTATGGATTCTGTCAGGCTTTACCCACTTCACAGCACTTGGCTATGATTACTGTGGTCGAATGACAAGAATCCCGTTCATACTTACTTGCACGCATTGAAAGGTGAATTGTACCAATACCATATGCTACACCCCGATCGTTATTAGCTACCGGGCCGTAGTCAACATATGACGGAAAATCGTATGCCACGGTACTAGAGGTAAGCGGTAGAGGTACCATGACCATGGTCAATCACATAGAAGGACCAATCGCGTTATTCAATGCTTGCAAGACATAATTCGTTCGTTCATTAATGCATGTATTCATCATCATTCTTCTTTCGTTCATTCGTTAATACATGCATTCGTCATCATGTTCCTCTTTCATTATCTTTCACTTTACGATACATAATACTTCATTAGTTCATTCTCGTTATTCGTAAAGTTTCAGAAAGATAAGCACACAATTACAAGGAACATACACACTCATCATACATACTCATCATACCTTCATCACCATACGTACATCATCATACATTCATCATCATACGTAGCATCATACCACATTTAACAATATTTTAATAATATTGTTAACAATAATACACTGATAATAACATCAGAAACAATAAGGGTTAACCATAATCATCATTACATGCATGAAACATCATCATTTGTTAACCCTAGTCAGCCCTGGTCAAAACCTCGAACTTCGGTATTTCAGGAAATTTCTGAAAAATTCTAAGTGTCCTGGGCGTTTGAGCCCTGTTGGGCGTATAAGCCCTCTGGCCGTATAAGCACTATTGGGCGTAAGAGCACTGCTGGACTTTTCATCTTACACTTAGATTTATCATCTGGTCATACGACCACACTGTTGGTCGTATGAGCACTATTGGTCGTACCATCCCTGGACTTGGGAAATATATTCTGATCATACGACCACTGTTGGTCGTATGAGTCCTGTGGGACTCTTCATCATACTTAGAAAATTTCATCATATAGTCATACGACCACTGTTGGTCGTATGAGTCCTGTTAGACTCATCAGCACTTAGAAAAATATATCTCCTGGTCATACGACCACACTGTTGGTCGTATGAGCACTAGTGGGCTTTAACACTTAGAAAAATCCTGGTCATACGACCATACTGTTGGTCGTATGACCACTGGTGGACTCATCAGCTTGTTCTTATTTATTCTAAGTCCAATTTCAGACATATTTGCAACCTGTTCATGTGTCTAATCCATAATCCAAGTCCCAAACATCATAATGCCTAGTTCTAAACATATACATATAATTCTAGGCATAAATCTAACATAAACATAAGCATACATACATTCATTTCATACGGGTTTCAACCCAAACTTTACAAAAACATACTTGCATGCATTTTCCAGCCCCAAAACATTTAAAAACCAGTAAAACGGGGTCTAGAACTCACCTTAATTTGCCTTCGGGTTTTAGATGCCCTTTCCTTGAACTTCTCAGTCGTTTATACACCTAAAACACACACACAGTGCAACCCGAACACACTAGTCACATTTATAAGCTCATATGTGGTTCTAGAATCGTCCTAACATCATAAATTCGAGATTTCTTACCAAAAACTTCGAATTTCTCAGGTCCTTCTTTAAAAATCCCGATGGTTTTCTGCTCCTGTTGCTTTCTCTCTCTAAAAGTCGAAAAAAAATGTTATGCAGAAGGTAATGGGCGGCCATGCCACCTTTTTACCAACTTTATAAGATTTTTTTTATTATTTTACACTTTTGGTCCTTCCACAAAAGCAGGCTTTTTATTTCCTTCTCCTTTCTTTCTATTTCATTCTTTTAATTTCTTTAATAAGAAATTACGGGTGTTACATATGGTATCGTCTCACAGCTATCTACACCTGGAACACCACAACACAATGGTGTGTCCGAGAGGAGAATCGAACTCTATTGGATATGGTTCGATCTATGATGCCTAGAAGCTCATTGCCTCTATTATTTTGGGGTTTCGCTTTGCTCTCAGCAGCCCGTATTTTGAATATGGCCCCAACCAAGAAAGTGGAAAAGACACCTTTTGAAATATGGCATGCAAAGGTTCCATCACTATCATATTTAAAGGTATGGGGTTGTGAGGCTTATGTTAAGACTCCCACCTCAAACAAGCTAGAAAGCCGTTCCACTAAGTGTATCTTCATTGGATATCCTAGAGATTCTATGGGATATTATTTCTATGATCCATTGGAACAAAAGGAGTTTGTTGCCAGAAGGTTGAGTTCTTAGAAGGTAAGTTCCTTATGGAGGGAACTAGCAGTAGAACAGTGGATCTTGAGGAGGATCAAGAACCACAAACCGATACCCATTGGTTGACATGAGGATGTTGAGGGTGATCAAATAGTTGATCAATACACACAAAACGTTCGCAGATCTAGTAGAATTAGTAATCCACCTGAAAGATACGGATTTTTCGTAGATGGATGCTATGTGGTAGATTCCGATGAACCAACCACTTATCGTGATGCAATGTCCAATTTGGATTGTGACAAGTGGCTTGAAGCCATGAACGTTGAGATGCAATCCATGTATGACAACCATGTATGGGACTTGGTTGAACCACCTCTTAACTCCAAGATAGTTGGAAGTAAGTGGGTTTTCAAGAAGAAAACCAATATGCATGGAAACTTGGATACTTATAAAGCTAGACTTGTAGCAAAAGGTTTCACTCAAACTCAAGGGGTTGATTATGATGAGACTTTCTCACCGGTTACAATGCTAAAGTCTATTAGGATATTATTTGCCATAGCTGCTCATTATGATTATGAGATTTGGCAAATGGATGTCAAAACCGCTTTTCTAAATGGATATCTTGAGGAAGATGTCTATATGGTTCAGCCTGAAGGTTTTGTCGATCAAAAACATCCTAACAAAGTATGCAAGTTAAAGAAATCAATCTATGGATTGAAGCAAGCATCAAGAAGTTGGAATCACCGTTTTGATGAAGAGATAATCAAATTTGGGTTCATCAAAAACGCTGATGAAGCATGTGTATATAAGAAAGCTAGTGGGAGCATCATCACTTTCCTAGTATTGTATGTCGATGACATCCTACTATTTGGAAATGACATTCCAACCTTGGAAGGTGTTAAAACCTGGCTTGGAAGTTGTTTCTCCATTAAGGATGTTGGTGAAGCCACCTATATTTTGGGAATAAAGATCTATAGGGATAGATCAAGGCGGTTGATAAGTTTAAATCAAAGTGCATACATTGATAAGATCTTGAAAAGGTTCAAGATGGAAAACTCTAAGAAAGGTACGGTACCTATCCAAAGAGGAACAATATTGAGTAAGACTCAATGTCCAAGCTCAAATGATGAGCAAGACAAATAAAGGGAATCCCGTATGTATCTGCCATAGGATCCATCATGTATGCAATGATATGCACTAGGCCGGACATGTCATGCGCCTTGAGCATTACAAGCCAATACCAGCAAAATCCTGGAAAAGTCATTGGATGGATGTTAAGAACATACTTAAGTACCTAAGGAGGACCAAAGTATGTTCCTAATCTATGGATCTGGTGAGGAGGAACTCGTAGTAAAGGGTTACATGGATGCGAGTTTCCAAACTGATTGGGATGATTCACGATCACAATCGGGGTACATTTTCATCTTGAATGGAGGAGCAGTCTCATGGAAGAGCTCTAAGCAAGATGTGGTGGCATTATCAACTACAGAGTCAGAATACATCACCACTTCATTAGCAGCTCAGGAAGCTGCATGGTTAAAGAAATTCATTGCTGATCTAGGGGTGGTCCCTTCCATTCAGGACCCTCTAGAAATTCTTTATGATAACGAGGGTGCGATTGCTCAAATCAAGGAACCCCGTGCACATCAAAAGACTAGGCACGTTTAACGGAGATTCAACTACATAAGGGATGAAGTTGAAAAGGGAAAGATATGTATTCGCAAAGTTCAACGGATCAAAACATTGCAGATCCACTCACGAAGCTTCTTGAAAAGGCAAAGCATGAAAGTCATGCTTATGCCATGGCATTTCAATACTCTAGTGACTGGATTTGATCTTTAATTTTGTATTTAGATATTGTAACCCTTTATTACTTGAATGAATTATTTGGTTATAATGGTTCAACTAATATTCCTATTTTGCATGTTTAAAATCCATGAGTAAATCATTTACTCAGAACGTCCGTAGTCATTCATACTTGTGGGAACAAGTATGAAGGTAAGTCTATTATGAACTTGGATTGGTAGATATTCATATGGATGAATATAGAGCAAAGGGTTGCTACCAAAGTTCATAGATATTTGTGGGATACAAATATTGGACTGACCTGCATCTCAAATATTACTACATGGAATCTTCCTGATTGATCATAAGTAATTTTAAGTAAAGGCAAATATCATTTGGTATCCTCTGACCTGAGATACATATTGGGTCTTGATATTTACCGAATATTATGCTTTGACTTAGTTCTTCGCTGTTCTGAAACATGGCAGTACATAAGTCTGAGTTCATGTATAATACAAGGTAATTATGAGAGACATATGTAGTCAAGATGGGATTTGTCCCTGTTATTCGTTAAGAGTGAGATGTCTAAGGCCTAATAAAGTTAAATCAATAGAGAATGATCACTCTGTGTCTCTAAGATTTAACATGACATCTGTGACAAAAGTATAGATGATTGATTCACCTAAAACAATTTGAGTAAGGTACTTGAAGGGGATGATGTTATTGAATTGCACTTAATCATACGTATTAAGGGTAGTGAACCGTTGTTAGGCGGTATTTACTGCTTGCATCAATCTTCTATGAATCTTGTGCAAGTTGGAGATTATTGGATCTTATATTCCCAAGACACATACAAGATTGATGTGGTTAGTACGCTATGATCCAAGTCGGGTCATACCCAATAACAAGCTAATCAAACACCAATAAATATTTATTTGTTGATGAGATCATACAAATAAATATTGGCACCAAATTAGAAAATGGGTTTTCTAAAGCGTTGCTTTTGTAATAGAACATCATTATATGGATAATTTTGTTTGGTTTTGTAGATCTTTATCAAAGTCATATTAACCATTAATATGTCAAAACGCAGTGGAGTTGTAATCAAAAACCCATTTTGATATCGTCAAATACATATGTTAAAACAAAACCCATGAACAAAGGATATTTATATGAAAGAACATGCTATGAAAACACATAACAACCACAAGAACAACCTCTTAGAATCGTGGATTTGGAAGTGTAGAAGATGATGTTTGAAAGCTGTTCTTCAACCAAGAAGACCTCAAGCTTGCATACCCCAAGCCACCAACTAAACACCTTTGGAAGCTTGGATCCTCAACACTTTTTCTTAGCTTTGAGCACCCTTGTTCCAGCCAAGTTTTTCACACTTTTTCTGCCCTCTTTGTTCCGAAAATAATGAGAGAAAAAATGGAGAGAAAGAAACTTGATTAACTTGAGAAGTGAGAGTTGTGTCTTGCATGTGGGTTTCTCCATTTAATTAAGCAAGTTCCAACATTGGGTGGCCACCTTTTTTAGCCATTTAGGCCGAGATTAGGGGGGTCCAATGAGGGGCTTCCCTTTTCAAATTTGCCACCCAACTTATTTGTAACAAGTTTTATTTAAATCCTTTTAAATAAACTTTTATTTTTAGACAAGTAACAAGACATGTCATATGAAATTAATAATATTATTTAACCTATTAAATAACAATATAAAGTATTCTCTCAAAATAAATAAACCCATGTTATTTATTAATTTCTCAAGCGCATCTTTTTAGAAAACCATTTTCTAAATGTATTTGGTGTTGTTATTTATTTAATTGATTAAATCAATAAATAAATATTGCAAGTGTTTGTCTAGCTTGTTATTGGCTATGACCCGACTTGGATCATATCACACTAGCCACATCAATTTAATATGTATCTTGGGCAGACCGAATCCTACAATCTCCTACTTGCACAAGATTCATAGAAAATTGATGCAAGCAGCAAATAACACCTAGCAACGGTTTGCTACCCCTAATGTATATGATTAAGTGCCATTCAATAACATCATCCCCTTCAAGTACCATACTTGAAATGTTTTAGGTGAATTAATCATCTATCCTTTTGTCTCAGATGTCATGTTAGATCCCAGAGACACAGAATTGTCATTCTCCGATGATTTAACTTTAACAGGCCTTAGACATCTAACTTTCAACGAATAAGAGGAACAAATTCCATCTTGACTACATACGTCTCCCACAATCACCTTATATCATACCTGAACCCAGCCTAATGTACTGCCATTTTTCAGAACAGCGAAGTACTAAGTCAAAGTATGATACTTGGTGAATATCAATGTGACATCCGTCACCTCAAGGTCCGTCATTTAACATGAAATTACGTTAACTATCCTTAGAGCATTCATTTTTCATCTTCATAGACTATTCGTGAGGATAACATACTCGTTTGGTTTTCTTTTACAGTGGTGTTATCAATATTTGCAATCATATCATCCAAAACGCTCACGAATATCACAATCGACATCACTAATTATATTATGTTATATAATATAAACATCAAAACAACAACATATTCGAGATATAAACAACATTAAACACATCCTTATAATTAGTATAACACACGTATCTACGTCGTTTTCAACCGAAACAAGTTTGGGGACTCGGGGCCTAAGTGCAGGGACTAAACTTGACAAATTGCCAAACTAGGGCTGGGTATAAATACCCCACACCAGCCCTAGCCTTCACATTCTGCTTCTTCTGCTTCACCCCTTTCTTCTCCACTTTTCTACTTCATCTTGGCACCGAACCGCCCCGTTTTCGTCTCGTTTTCATCGGTTGAACCTCGACAACAGCCTAGACAACACGTTTCAAGCAGGTAGACGACCTTGGTCGTCCGTTTTTGCTCATTCACATCTGTGATTCTAGGGTTTCGGGTGCTCGGGATTCAACCCGAGTACAAGAGGTCGTGTGGGTGTGTGTGTTGCCTTTCTGAGTGTGCATCTTACTTAGAGATGTTAGATGAGTGTTTTTGGAGGTTCTTGATGTGTGAAACTCATGCCTGGAGCAGCTGGACGCTACTCTGCACTTCAACAGTCGTGAACGTACTGTTCAGACGACTGGATCTTTCAGGTGACTGAGCCGTGCGACTGAGTGAGTCGTGCGACTGAGTCCATGCGTTTGAGTCTATCGTGCGACTGAGTGGTGCGACTGGGGTGAGTCGTGTGACTGAGTCCATGTGTATGGGTGTGTGTGCGATTGAGTCAATGCGGATGATTGTGTGCGACTGTGTGTATCGCACGACTGAAGATCCAGTCGTACGAATGAAGGTTCAGTCGTACGAATGAAGCTGATTCGTACGACTAAGGGTTGAATCGTGCGAATGGAAGATTGAGTCATGCGATTGGAGTGCTGTGTGGTACGACTGAATGCTTAGTCGCACGAATGGGAGTTCAATCGTGCGAACGAAGCTGATTCACATGATTGAGAGTTGATTCGTGCGAATGGAGTGTCCAGTCGTGCGTCTGGTCTTGTCATGCAAATGGAATCATTGTGTGTGAAGACAGTCTTCCTGTGTGTGGTATGTGATGTCGTGTGATGTTAAGGTGACGTCGACACGGTTGCCATTTCTAATTACGATCTTTAAGATTAATACTATTGGACTTATTAATGTTATATCAACATCCAATCAATTTAACATTTTGCAATTAGTAACAAACGATTTATAACACAAGTACTTAACAAATACTTCTCTAAAAACAATAACACTTTTACATAAATATCATCGACAATGACAACACTTCTAGTACTCGGATCTACATAAGATCTATCGTGTGTGTTTGTGTGCAAGTGTTACCCACGACCGAACCGAAACTGCCCGAACCTATTGAACATCATCTTATGCTTATTGCTCATTATTAATGCTTGTCAGTAACTGTCAATAGGTGTTGACTGTTCATAGCATTCTACTGTTGGGAATATTAATCGTTCGTGCTTATCATCTATTCAGTGAGTTTTGTAGCCCCTTTTTACGCTTATATAACTTTTAAACCTTTTCAATCTTGGGGGAAAAGAATGCTCACTTACTTGACACATTTTCAAGCATCTTCCTTAGTGGAAGTCTGCTGCAACACTTATGGTTAACTTATCTTGCTTATCTTGTTGAATGATGCTATTATGACTCTTGCTCTATGCTTTGTTGCTACCTTGTATGTTACTTGGTGGCTTTACATTACTATGTGCTATTACTTGATGCTATGTGTTGTATGATGTTACTTGTGAATGCTATTGACCTTGGATGCTCTCGGCGGTGTGGTCCTTCTTTGTGGGTCTACTTTGTGGTTCTTCTTTGCCGAGCATCCATTACAACCATTAATCCCGGTAATGGGACCTAAGGATTGGTTTGGTTGTAACCTATACGTATGCGCTTCGTGGATCTTGCTACGTCATGTGAAACTTGTCTTTCAATACAACCATTAGTTCCGGTAATGGGACCTAAGGATTGGTTTCGTTGTAACCTATACGTATGCGCTTTGTTGATCTTGCTATGTCATGTTAAACTTAATGTGTTATGGAAAATCTTTCAATACAACCCTTAATCCAGGTAATGGGACCTAAGGATTGGTTTGGTTGTAAACTACACGTATGCGCTTTATGGATCTTGCTACGTCATTTTAAACTATTTACGCTTTGGGAATGCTTTCTATACAGCCATCAATTCCTGTGTGGAACCGATGAAGAGGTTTGGCTGTAGCTATTTATAACTGGTAAAACTGCCTATACATAAGTGTAGTTGCGGTAGCTCTTATTAAACTTACTCACTGTTTACATCCTAACATCTTTTATTACTTAAAACCTGCAAAGCTCACCAACAATTATGTTGACCGTTTTGAGCATCTCTTTTCAGGTGATCAAGGTAATTGAAGTTTCTAGGAGTGCTGCCTTTTAGTGGAGACCCTAGGAAGCATTTTTGAGACTGAACATACATGATGAACAATTCTTTTGTACATCGTTGCAGTCCACTAAACAATTAACATTCTTTTGAACACTTGTTCCCGGGTTGTGGGAAACTAAACAATGTTATTCTATATGATTATGTGATTCTTACATGTTATGCTTATGGCTATGTTGTCGTGAATATTGACTGAACGCGACACAAGTCTCCATTTGTGTTCGGGTGTCGTCATGACACGCTTGTCATCATATTTATATTGCTTCTCTATCATATACCATGTGTTATGACGATCCCGTCTAGCTCGCATCCTCGTGTTTCCGCTATCAGCGGGGGTGTGACAGACTGGTATCAGAGCCATTGGTTATAGAGAATTAGGCAATTCACTTGACCTAGACTATAACCTAGGAACCTATGCATGCTAGGACTGGCTTGCATTTGATATTACATGTATGTTCCTCTATAGTTGTTACTTGACTCTATACATGATTCTACGCATATGTGCTTGTTATCTGATCATCCTGAGGAAGACACTATTACTCTTAGTCTTTCTCCAAGGGATACCTTTATACCAGAACATTACGTTCGTATGAGCACAACATCATATCATTAGGTCGGGATACCTAAACAGAAGGGAACCTTGGTGATCATGCGTAGCGTCGATCTCGGATACTACCGACCCTAACATGGTTATGCCTAAAATCCTGAAAGTATGAAGGATAGGCAACTATCATTAGACATATTGTGCTTATGTGCTTGGAGTTTACTTGTTACCACATACTACTATTGGAATACTAATGGCTCATGGACATGAGGACATTACACGAACCATGCTTGATGAGTGTTGACAATCCTATGATGTTAACTTGGGGTAA
This sequence comes from Flaveria linearis, assembly GCA_024085815.1. Lineage (NCBI taxonomy): Eukaryota > Viridiplantae > Streptophyta > Magnoliopsida > Asterales > Asteraceae > Flaveria > Flaveria linearis. The sequence continues at coordinate 50,610,427 of CM044004.1, read as the reverse complement.
GTGGAGCTAGGGTGGCCATGCAAGGTAAATTACGATTACGGGTGCACACGTAATTGCAATTTGCCGTGCATGAGAAGCCTGGCAAATCTTACCATGAGGTAACGATCAGGAGTATCACAAGTTCTCTATTCTATACCCTAGGGTGTGCTAGGATTATAATTCTAGTAAGACCTCGTTAAGGGTAACAAAACATTACTAACATCTACTATTACACAAGTCCTGTCCTACTTAGAGCCTTCATGGTATTTCCAATCATGACATTGATTCTATCTTTCACGAAACATTCCTCCACTTAGCATTTCAGTAACTAAGGAACTGATTGAATGCTTAGAATGAAAGTGGACTTCAAGAAATGTAGAGGAGTGATGATACTCTCTACACATACATTATGTTATTCATTGGGATTATGCTAAGGAAAATTAGGATGTCATGTAACCGGTTCAAGCATCATTCTATGTATATCGAGGGTGTGGTGGGAACGCTACGGGGAACCCTATATATAAGCATCATCGGTATACTAAGAATAGTTTGAACTGGGCTACGTGATGATCCTGATGGACTGAAGCATGGATTGTTGGGACTTGATGAGTGGAACCATACATGTATCTTCAAGTGACTAAGGTTTACGTGTTTACTAAAGTTTACACGCTTACATCTTTCTATGATTAGAAGATGTCGCCTTGAAGATTCACACGTAGTACCAATCAAGAAGGTGAAACCCTACAAGGCAGAGGTAGGGGTAGACCACCAAGAACAGGTGGTGCTCCAGCTGGCAACAATCAGGGAACTGACAACCCTGACATAGCTGCTATGATTGCTCAACAGCTAGCTGCACTGATTCCGACTATTGTGACTCAAGTGAGCGACACTCTTCTGAATCATCATCTCCACTGGGATCATGATACTAATGATCAGCATAACCAAGGAACAGGGGAAGACACTGGATTGGAGGAACAACTGGGAACGAAACTGGGGTCGACAAAACTAGACGGGGATGTTCTTAAAAGGAATCCGTGGCCTGCAAACCCCGAGAATTCGATAGGAAAGGAGGGGCAATAGCCCTGACTAGATGGCTTGAGAAGATGGAGGCAGTGATTGACATCAGTGAGTGCCTCGACAGTCAAAGAATCAAGTATGCCATGTGTTCACTACAGGGCAAAGCACTAACTTGGTGGAACACCCAGGTTCAAGCTAGAGGAAGAGAATCTGCGATGCAAATGACTTGGGATGAGTTCAAAGCCCTGATTACTGAGGAATACTGCCCTCTCAACGAGATGCAGAAACTTGAGCAGGAATTCTGGAACCATGCGATGGTAGGAGCTGGGCATGCAGCTTATACTGACCGATTCCACGAGCTGGCTTGACTAGTTCCACACCTAGTCACTCCAGAATCTAAGAGGATTGAAAGGTACATTTGGGGACTCACGTCTCAAATCCGAGCATTGGTAACAGTAGCTGCTCCTTCCACGATTCAGAGCGCAATCCTGAAGGCCGGCGCTCTAACTGATGAGATGGTAATAACAAGGATGTTGGGCAGGGGAGTAGAGAAGAGAAAGGAGGTTGGGGAAACGAGCCGGTCTAATGCCGAAAGATTTGATAAGAAGGCCAAGACAACCCAAAATTTTGTGGCTGTGACTCAAGAAAGGAAAGAATATGCTGGGCCGCACCTGAAATGTAACAGGTGCACTCTTTATCATCCCCCAGCAACGCCGTGTCGGGTGTGTGCGAATTGTAGGCGCCCGGGGCACCTAGCGAAGGATTGTAGAACTGCTGAATTTGGTAGCGCCCGTCAACACCGTTAACCCCGCCGGAAATGCTAGGGCTTGTTATGAGTGCGGAGGTCTTGGTCACTACCGGAACATGTGCCCCAGACTGAATAGGGCACCGGGTCAACAAGGGAATAACCAGCAGCAAGTGATGGCCATAGCTGGTAATCCGGGCCAAGGGAATCATGGAAATGCTGCCAGAGGACGTGCGTTTGTTATTAGAGCAAATGACGCCCGTCAGGACCCGAATGTTGTTACGGGTACGTACTTGCTCAATCACCACTTCACATCCATACTATTTGATACTGGGGTAGACAATAGTTTAATATCTTCTGATTTTGCATACATGCTTGCCTTGAACCCTAGTAAACTAGAAACTAGCTTCTCCGTAGAAATGGGCAACGGTAGAGTTGTACAAGCAGATGAGATTATTACACAGTGCTCCATGATATTGGAGAACCATGCCTTCGACATAGACTTAATACCTTTCGAGTTGGGGAGCTTTGATGTGATTGTGGGAATGGATTGGTTGTCGAAACACGAAGCCGAGATTGTTTGTCGGGAGAAAGTAGTACGAATCCCCATGCCAAACGGGAAGGTACTCAAGATTCAAGGAGAACGACCTGGAAGAACTCTAAAGCTTATCACTTGCATGAAGACGCGACGATGTTTACGGAAGCAGTGTTACGCATTTCTGGCCCATGTAGTGGAAAAGAAAGAAGAAGGCAACAAGTTGGTGGATATTCCTGTAGTACAAGATTTCCCGGAAGTATTCCCTGATGACCTGTCGGGTTTACCTCCTCCACGACAGGTGGAATTTTGTATCGAGTTGGTTCCTGGAGCTACGCCGGTAGCAAAAGCACCATACCGGTTAGTGCCATCCGAAATGCAAGAGTTATCTAGCCAACTGCAAGAGCTATTGGAGAAGGGTTTTATTCGACCAAGCCATTCACCGTGGGGAGCACCGGTCTTGTTTGTCAAAAATAAAGACGGGTCGTTCCGCATGTGCATCGATTATCGCGAGTTGAACAAGTTGACTGTGAAAAATCGATATCCTCTTCCCAGAATTGATGATTTGTTTGATCAGTTGCAAGGAGTTTCATATTTCTCCAAGACTGATCTTCATTCTGGATATCATCAATTGATGGTTTTTGAGGATGACATACCGAAAACAGCGTTTAGGACTTGTTATGGTCATTATGAGTTCTTAGTCATGCCGTTCGGACTGACCAACGCACCGGGCGTATTCATGGATCTGATGAATCGGGTGTGTAAACCATAATTGGATAAGTTTGTGATCGTATTCATTGACGATATACTTATCTACTCTCGATCAAAAGAAGACCACGAGGAACACCTTTAGGCCATACTGAGTATGTTACAAGAAGAGAAACTTTTTGCTAAACTCTCGAAGTGCGAGTTTTGGCTTCGAGAAGTGAAGTTTTTGGGGCATGTGGTTAACGAGAATGGGATTCATGTAGATCCCAGCAAAATTGAAGCAGTGAAGAAATGGGATACACCCCAGACACCCTCAGAGATACGGCAATTCTTAGGATCGACCGAATACTATCATCGCTTCATTGCAAATTTTTCAAAGATCGGTCAACTGTTAACTATGTTGACTCAGAAAGACAAGAAGTTTGATTGGGGATATGCCCAAGAACAAGCATTCTAAACGTTGAAAAGAAGTTATGCAATGCACCGATATTGTCCCTTCCAGACGGAACTGATGATTTTGTAGTGTACTGCGATGCTTCACATCAAGGATTGGGTTGTGTGCTAATGCAGAAAGACAAGGTGATTGCCTATGCCTCACGACAACTTAAGGTGCATGAGAACAATTATACGACTCATGACCTGGAGTTGGGTGCGGTAGTATTTGCACTCAAGATATGGAGGCACTATCTGTATGGAACCAAATGTATCATCTACACAGATCATAAGAGCCTTCAACACATCCTGAATCAGAAAGAACTCAACATGCGACAACGACGTTGGGCATAGTTACTTAGTGACTACGATTGTGAAATCCGGTATCATCCGGGGAAAGCAAACGTGGTGGCTGATGCTTTAAGCCGCAAAGAACGTGTGAAACCACTATGTGCTCAAGCTTTGGGATTAACTATTCAAACGAACTTGAAAGCTCAGATCCAACTTGCATAAAGGGAAGCATTGAAAGAAGAAAACCTTGCAGGAGAAGAATTTTAAGGGTTAGACAAACAGACGATTTGCAAGGATGATGGCATACAGTACTTCATAGATCGCATATGGGTACCCAAATGGGGAGATGTTCGTACCCTAATCATGGAGGAAGCATACAAGACACGATATTCTTTTCATCCTGGTGCAGACAAGATGTAACACGATCTTAAGGATCTATACTGGTGGCCAGGCATGAAGAGAGACATTGCTATGTATGTGAGCCGATGCTTGATGTGCTCGAAAGTTAAGGCTGAACATCAAAAAACCAACAGGATTATTACAGCAACCTGAAATTCTCGAGTGGAAATGGGAGAACATAGCCATAGATTTCATTACCAAACTCCCAAGGACGCCTAGCGGACACGACTCGATATGGGTCGTAGTGGATCGAATGACAAAATCCGCTCACTTCTTGCCTATCCAAGAAGACTATAAAATGGATAAGCTGGCAAGGTTGTACATCAAAGAGGTTGTGACACGGCACGGGGTGCCGGTGTCAATCATATCCGACCGCGACAGTCGATTCACTTCATGATTTTGACAAACACTACAGAAAGCGATGGGCACTCGATTAGATATGAATACCGCCTATCATCCACAAACAGATGGCCAAAGTGAACAAACCATACAAACACTGGAAGACATGCTCAGAGCTTGTGTAATCGATTTTGGTGGTAGCTGGGACGCTCATCTACCATTGATTGAGTTCTCCTACAACAACAGCTATCATACAAGCATTGGATGCGCACCATTTGAAGCATTGTACGGGAGGAAATGTAGATCCCCAGTTTGTTGGGATGAGATTGGTGAAAGCCAACTTACAGGCCCAAAGATCATTCAAGAAACGATTGACAAGATTTTCCAAATCAAAGACAGACTAAATGCTGCAAGAGATCACCAAAAGAGCTATGCCGACAACCGTCGGAAGCCTCTAGAATTCAATGTTGGAGATCACGTTTTACTCAAAGTCTCTCCCTGGAAAGGGATTGTATGATTTGGAAAGAAAGGGAAGTTAGCCCCTTGATACGTAGGACCATTCGAGATTACAGAGAGAATCGGTCCGGTGGCTTACCGATTGAGGTTGCCACAAGAACTCAGTGGTGTACATGATACTTCCACGTGTCGAACCTCAAGAAGTGTTTGTCCGACAAGTCCTTACACGTACCAATTGAGGAAATCAAGATCGACGAAAAGCTTCATTTTATCGAGGAACCTATCGAGATCATGGACCGAAAGGTCAAACGCTTAAGGCGCAGCAAGATACCGATCGTTCGCGTGAGATGGAACTCCAAGCGAGGACCAGAATTCACGTGGGAATGAGAAGACCAGATGAAGCTCAAATATCCACATCTATTCAAGGATGACACTCTTGGACCTAGCACAAGCTGAATTTCGGGACGAAATTCTCTCAACTGGGGGATACTGTGACATCCGTCACCTCAAGGTCCGTCATTTAACGTGAAATTGCGTTAACCTATCAACCGCCTTGATCTATCCCTATAGATCTTTATTCCCAAAATATAGGCGGCTTCACCAAGATGGTTAATGAAAAAACAGCTTCCAAGCCAGGCTTTTACACCTTCCAAGGTTGGAATGTCGTTTCCAAGTAGTAAAATGTCATCGACATATAATATAAGGAAAGTAATAGTGCTCCCACTAGCTTTCTTTTGCTCCTGTAGCAAGACTAGAAGCTGTTAGGATATTCTTGGCCTTTGCTGCATCCAAGAGCTTCAAGGTTTATCAACTTGATGTCAAGTGTGCTTTTCTATATGGGGTGATTGATGAAGAGGTGTATGTCAAACAACCACCTGGTTTTGTAGATCCCAATCACCCTGATTATGTCTGCAAGCCTGATAAGGCTCTCTATGGGCTACACCAAGCACCAAGAAAGTGGTATGAGACTCTATCTATCTCCGTATATCTACAAGTATGGATACAGAAGAGGTACTATAGATGGAACTCTCTTTATCAAAGGACAGGGAAATGACTTACTGCTAGTTCAAGTGTATGTAGATGACATCATCTTTGGTTCAACTAATCCAAGGCTCTGCAAAGACTTTGAGAAGCTAATGAAAGACAGATTTGAAATGAGTTCCATGGGGGAACTAAATTTCTTTCTGGGCATTCAAGTGAACAAGTTAAAGATGGAATCTTCATAAGTCTGTCAAAGTATGTCCAGGACATACTCAAAAGATTTAACATGACTGATTGTAAGATTGCTAAGACACCCATAGCAAGAAACCACTCCTTTGGGCCTGATCTTAAGGGGGAGTGTGTGGATGAACACCCTTATAGGGCTATGATTGGGTCTCTTATGTATCTTACAGCTAGCAGGCCTGATATCATGTTTGCCACATGCATTTGTGCAAGATATCAAGCCAAACCCAGGATGTCTCACCTCATCACTGTCAAGAGAATTCTAAGATACCTCAAAGGTGCCCTAACACTGGGCCTTTGGTATCCCAAAAATTCTGACTTCAATCTGTATGCATATGCGGATAGTGACTATGGTGGTTGCAATATGACTGCAAAGTCTACATCTGGGGGATGTTAGTTCCTTGGTCGAAGGGTTGTCTCATGGCAATGCAAGAAACAATCTTGTGTCTCTGCATCAACTACTGAAGCTGAATACATTACTGCTGCAAGTTGTTGTGCTCATGTTCTTTGGATTCAGAATCAGATGCTTAACTATGTCAACTTCAAGGAGACTCCCATTCACATAGACAACAACAGTGCTATCTCTATCACAGAGAATCATATGCAGCACTGAAGGACAGAACACATAAACATCAAGTATCATTTAATTAGAGATAACTTTGAAAAGGATTAATTAAACTAGTTAAGGTTAACATGAATAAACAATATGCCGATCTGTTCACAAAAGCCTTTGATGAACAAAGATTTAAATATCTTATATCAGCTATTGGGATGATTAACCTTGAGTAGCTTTTTCTTAAAAACTAATTTATTTTATTTCTTAAAATCTGTGTGTCCTAAGTTGTCTAGTCTATCACCTTCATAAACTCATGTTTCTAAGGATAAAAACTGGTTGAAGAGTTTTTCATAGATTTTTGACGAATTTTGATCTTTCGGAAGATATGCTTTTATCTTCGGAAGAAAATATACCTTCAAGACAAATAACTCTCTTAGTAAAATTTACCTTCGGAAGAAATTTCTGAAATATCTTCCGAAGCATAAAAACTCTCTTAGAGACTTATATGTTTTTAAGGATCATTTTTCTTCCGAAGGATATTAACTCTCAGAAGCTTTTTTTATGGAACAAAGCATCCCAGTTTAAAAATTATCTTCTGAAGCAAATTTGTCAAAACTCTTTGAGAAATTCTTCCAAAACTATTTTGGCTTCGGAAGCTTTTTCATTAAAACTTCCGAAGACATTTTACCTTCGGAAGATTTTTGAATTCCAAGAAGACAACTTTTGAGAAAAAAGCAAACTACTTTTTCAGAGGTGGGACCGTCTTCCGGATTTCGAAGTTTATCCTCTTTTATTAACTTTGTCTCAAATCTTTTTCACATATAAACACTGTCGGTTCCCCCTCTTTTTATCATATTCATCTTCTCTCCAAACCTAAATTCTAAGATTTCTCTCTGAAACCACCATTGTTCATCCTTCCTTCACATCTAAGCTTACTCAAAATGGCCAACCTTGACAGACGAAATGACCTAGGTTTTTCTATGCAGTTACACAGGCAACATAATCAGGTTGCACTGTTAAACTCCAAGAAAGATCCCCATTTCTCAGAGGTATGCCAATTCTTGGCTCTGTCTAACTACTTCACCTCCCTTACCATTGATCCTCCTCTCTATGAGGATCATTTGCTTGAATTCTGGAAGACCTGCCCAGAGGTCATTTTGGATGGGGAAAAGGCACTGTCTGCCACAGTACAGGGGAGAACAGTCTTCATCACTCCGGCCATCATCAACACTCATCTTCAGCTAGATGATGAAGAAGGTGAGATGTTCTTCCCTAAGGAAGCTGTCAACCATTCTTTTGAGCAGATGGGTTATGAAGGAGATTTCTCTGTAAAGACCTTCAGAAAAGGGAAGGTCTCATCTAAGTGGAAGCACTTACTTCATGTGGTCATCCACAGCTTGTCTAACAAGCATGGAGGATGGGACCAGATTCCTGAAGATCTCTCCTTCATAGTACGTGGAATGGTTCAGGGGGTCAAGTTCAGGTATTCTTAATTTGTATATACAAATTTAGTAGCAAACTTAGACTCCTTAGAGTATTACATGTTTCCTAGATATGTTGAATACATTCTCAACTGTGAACTGGGCTCACAGTTGAGGGAAACAGGTAATATTCTTAAATTGGGACAGATGAAGCCCGTCATCTTTAAAATCTTGAAGAAGCCTACTGTTGGCTTCTCAGGGGTAGAAACAGCCCTTGTCCCAAAAATGTTAGAGCTCATTGCTCAAGGTGCAACCTAGCAACACAAGCTAGTGTTAAACCCACACCTTCTACATCCGAACCACCAAAACAGCCACCAATCACCCTTACCTACCAAAGAAAACACAAACGAGCCCCTGTACAAGCTATTGAGTCTGTGCAGGCCCCCATATACTCACCTATACAGGAGGAAGTGGACACTAGAGATACCACTTCCCCTGAGGAGCAAACCACTCCCATCACTTCTAGAGTCAGTGCTGAGGTTCCTCATGCTCAGCCTGATGAGCTCACAAGCCCAACAGCCTTAAGCCTTCACTCTGAGTCTCAACACTCAAGTGAACAACCTTCAGGGGACAGCTACCATCCCTAGCCTTCAGATTTAAACCAACCAATTCCTAATCTTGACTTCTATACTGATGAGTACTTAAATGCCGGCGAGTGTCATGAGTCTTCCTACTACACCTCTCCTCAAAGTGAGATGAGTGCTCCTGAGTCATCTAGGTCTAGCCCACATCAGTCACCTATCACTGAGGTGGATACTTCTGAACATGTTCAGGATATCCATATGGAAGAGGCTCTCACTTCAGCAAGTGATTACATCATTCAGACCTCAACCATGGCCACTCAGCCCATTGACACTTCAACTGAAGTTGTCACTAAGCAGAAGAAATCCAGCAGCAAAGAACACCATGCTAGTGATGAGGAAGAGGACCTTGGTCCCATTCTCTCATCCCCCAGTGATTCTTCTGATGAAGATAAGGGGAATTTGAGACTAAAGGTGCAAAAACTATCCAAAACATGCACCTATTTAGTCTCCAAGGTTAGTCATCTTAAATCTCAAGTGACTACCTTGTAACACAGGGTTAATTATCAGCAACTTGAGATATCTTATCTCAAGGAACAACTAGCTAGGAGACCCTTAAAAGAAACTCAACCAGGAACACAAGAACCTATGGATGTAATTAACCTAACTCCTAGCTCCCCTGTGCAAGAGGGTGATGCTACCAAAAAGGGGGAGGAAGTCATTACAATCACAGAACCTGGGAGTTCCTCAGGGAGTATGGACATTAAGGACTCACCATCATCACTTGCAGTTGTGCATACTCAGCAACTTTCTCAAGTCCATATTGATGTGGACAGCGTAGACTCAGTCATCAGGAGTTTATTTGAGAAAGGCATCCCAAGAACAGCATCATCTCCACCAACTCTAGCTCACATCTTTGGGTGGAGGTATGATACTGCTAGGAGAACTCTTATTCTTCAAAGAGTTCAAGAAAGGAACACTGCAGAGTTTAGCCTTAGAGGAAGACAAAGGCAATCAGGCAATACCATCGGTCAACTGGATGTTGAGGCAGACCCTGAGATTAGCTTTAAAGGGAAAACCTTGACAGAAGACCCAGTGGTAGAACCTGAGAGCCCTATCTCACTACAAACTGCTGCAAATGTTCAAACCCTTGATGAAACACCTACTGGTAAAGGTGCATCTCAACCTCTCTCTGGCCAGAGCTTGGAAGCTACACCAGCAATGAAGGCCAAAGCTTTCTCCACCCTGAGTCATAAAGGTCTGTGAGTGATAAAGGGAAAAGGAAGTTAACTCCTGAGGAGATTGAGGAGGAGGAGGAGGAGAGAGAGAGGAAAGGGAAGCTAAGTGGAGAAAGTTCCTCTACTGGGTCTGCAAGGCTCATGGAAAGTGCTATCAAGGCTGCCCCCAGACCAAATACTCAAGATGATGAGTTAAGGGCAGCCAGGATAAACTACTTGCAGACTAGGAACTATGATATTGATAATATCATTTCTCTCCCCTTAGATGAGTTGAATGAACTGGCTGACATATAACTATAAGAAGAGAGAAAGGAAGAAGAGGATGCAGAGCTTCTTCTGAAAATCAAAGAAGAAAGAAGAAGGAAGAGGCTCTATAAGCATATGCCTACTCTCTCACCAGTTCAAGAAACTCAGGAACAAGAGGATGTGGTACCACAAGAACCTCAGGTAGACAAAGAAAAAGATAGGATCAACATGATCAACTACCTGAGTGCCACATGCCTCTATCAAGCTGATACACTTCTTCCCTTACCCTTTGACTACATTGAGTTTGAGTATCTCAAACAACTTGAACTTGATGTAGCCAAAGAAAGAAAGATAACCAAAAGGAAGTTAAGGGAAGAAGCTGTAAAATCAAGAGCCATCATCCATAAGAATCTGAAAAAATCTGCTGACAGACAGAAGATGATGAGCTTCTTGAAGCTATATGGATTCTCCGAAATAAAACTTGTTCCCATGTCTCTATCCACCAAGGATGAGCACATCAGGGTGATCAAGCAGAAGATCAAAAGAGGTGAACTTGTTGACTTCCACTCCCCACCAAGTCAGGCCCCTCAGGAAGTAGAGGTTAAGGTTGAAACACCTAAGACAACACAACCTGAACCTCCTATTGAATCTCAGCAAACATCCACTTCTGATCCACAGCAGGGATCTGTCCCCTCTCAATCTGAACCTGTGAGAGAGGAAGACCCAACTGAGAAAGACAGAGAAGATCAATCAGGTGCTACAGGCTAGTCTTCTCAGTTAAAGAGTTCAAAGAGGAGTAAAAGGATGGTTTCCAAACCAAAGTCAAAGAAGAAGAAGGAAACATCCACCTCTAAACCTCAGGATGAGTCAGAACATCCTAAGGATGTGCAACAAGAGGATGCCCTACCAACTCCAATTCAAGCAGCTCCTCTGGCATCAAGAAGACCCATCTTATCTTGGACATACACCACAAATCTAGAAAGATGGCATGTCATAGGAGATCAAGGTATTGAACATGTCTACACATGGCAGGATATGTTCAATCTACCTCTGCATGATCTCTTTGACTTGAGAAGATACTATGAAAGTCTGAGTGATCCTGACCATCTCATGAAGAAAGGGATGGTCATCATCATAATGAGGACTGTCAATATCCAGAGTCTTTAGGTGTTTTGGTAGCATCAGCCTAGGGGGAGTTTGTAAGGTTATTAGTAAGGTTGATACAACCCAAACACTCAAAGTCTTTACTGCATGCATGCACATGTACACTGAAGTGGAATGCTTTGGAAAATTCACACTGACTTGGAAATTATTCTAAGTGTAAAATCTTCCGAAGCCAAGACCAATATCTTCCGAAGCCAAAAGATGAAGTCTTTCGAAGCTTCAAGGACGAAGTCTTCTGAAGCCAACCATTGAAGACAGATTTCTTCCAAAGACTTTTATATTACATGCTTTATCTGATGTACTTTTTACCTAAAGCTGAACCACTTTCCGCTGCCACTCAGATAAGTCACCAACCTTTCATGAGTTGGTGAAAAGGTCTATGCTATTGGTAAACTGTACATTGAGGTCTTGAGTCTGTAACTTTCCACTTTATATACTTTATCCTTTTTGTAATATATTAGGATGTGATCTATGGCATGTCATAGTCACTAGTTAAAAGGCAATCTGCCTTTTGACTCTACATGGATTTTGTTGTCTAGTTCATGTATCCAGCTGGCCTTCAAAGTATGGCCGGCTGTAGGTTTTAGTATAAGTATTTTCTGGTCCTTGTAACTAAGTAAGTTTTGAGTTGAACTTTGTAAACCACTTTGTAAGGAACTAGAAAATCAATATACATAAACCTTGAAAACCAACTGCTTGTGTATTGCTCTAGTTTCTGTCTCATTTACATCTTGTGCTTCTTAGTTCCCTAAACTCATTCTTATCAGTTCCCCATTTGAATTGTTAAGTGTTGATATACACTCTCCTCTTTGTGTTGTTATGTTGTACAAGTGCATAAGCCCTTCACCCGGTCCTGCAGATATACTTTAAAGTTATTTGAGGGAGAAAAGGCTAGAAAAACCATGTCGTCTAAATTTTTTCTACTGGGTAAAAGCTTCATCATATTTAATTTCTTCATCATATTTGAGGGAGAAGTGTATATAGTTTTCAAACATGTTGTCTTTAAAACAAAGGAGTTTCTCTTTTATAGCCTCCAACCATTGGCTTTTGTTAGTATTTTATCTACTTTTCTTGGTTTCAATCGAGACAAAAAAACATAAAATGTTCTCTTCATGTATTTTTCTTCTACACTAGCTCCACAAATTTTATGTATATCTGAGTTGAAAGTAAAAATAAAAGAAGATTACAATCTTACTATTATAGCCTTATGTATCATTGTAAGGCCCCGTTCCCTGGAAGCCTCACAATTGGTTAATCGTGGCATAAAATCACTTTATAAACAAAACATTGCAACGGAATTAAATAAACATTCATTTAAAACTTGTAGGTCATATAGCAATCAACATTACCCAATAGAATAAAAACATTATACTTTTCAAACAAAAAATAAATGATATCATAAAAATGGATGTCATTCATCACACGCCAAGTAGCTTCCATCTCTATGCCATCCCCAACATCATCCTTCACCTGCCAACTATTATGCATAAAAGTCAGCTTAGCTGAGTGAATTCTAGTTTTAAGTAATTTAAGAAAATATAAACTTTATCCTTCTTATAATGACCATGTGTACATCATAATACATAACATTTCTTGCATCTTATTAAGCATGTTCATTATTTTTCATTCTTTCATTATCTTTCACTTTATCATAGACGAGATTGCACACAGCAAGAGCCCCCTGTTGATCGACAACGAATATCGATCCCTGTCGGTACACATGAACGCAGTAGCTAACCCCCGATAGCTGATCCACACTGCAAGGCACATGGCTTGCTCATGAATACGGATCCATCATCATACATTAGACCCACATAAGTGAAGTCCATCATAGTGCTTGCAAGACTTTTCATCATCATATGGGGTCGGGTAACATTTGTTAAGTTCCACTTTTCATTAATATTATCTTCCACTTTAATGTACAATACTCTACTTATTAAGTACACAACATACCAAGTACAATTCACCATAAAACATTTTTTATCATAAGGAAAGAATTAGTTTAGACATCATAAAGCATCATCAGTCATAAATAGACATTTACTAAAAGATACATCGTGAACCCCCCCTTTTATTATTTAGAATGAATTCACCCATATTCCATACATTCACATTCTCATCAAAATGAATAACAAACAATAATATCCGATCGCCAGACAGCTGGGGCGGAAGCCCCTAATAGCGGGGTTCTAGGGGCAGCAGCCACTTGAAGCATTTATATAGCATGATTTGTTATAGAAAATTATATCTTCCTGTTGAAATCTCTTGAGATCTTTGCCATTAATAACGTATATTTAGTATGCATAATAGCCCTAAAACATAGAAAAACATGTAAATAAGGGGATAGAACTCACGTGGTTACAGTGAGTAACTTCTAGTCTAAGTTTTCTAAGCTAGGATCACGGTACGCGGCCTGCATTTAAGTTCACAAAAATAGGTTTTTTTCTACACAGTTTCGCATGCAGTTTTGTTGGCAGTTTTACTGGCAGTTTCCAGGGCAGCTTCGCCGGCAGCTTCGCCGGCTGCCTGCTTCCCCGGCTGCCTGCTTCGCCGGCAGCTTCGCCGGCTGCTTCGCCGGCTGCTTCGCCGGCTGCTTCGCCGGCAGCTTCGTCGGCAGCTTCGCCGGCAGCTTCGCCGGCAGCTTCGCCGGCTGCTTCGCCGCCAGCTTCGCCGGCAGCTTCGCCGGCAGCTTCGCCGGCAGTTTCGCATGATAGTTTCGCTGCCATTTTCGCACACCGGTTTCGCATGGTAGTTTTGCTGCCAGTTTCGCACGGTAGTTTCCCTACCAATTTCGCATGGCAGTTTCGCCCAACTTTCATTGGAATTCCATGACTGCAAAATTGCCTACGAAACTATAGTTTCGCAGGATGAACTCACAATTTTAACAGTATGAACTCACGGTTTCGTAGGATGAACTCACAGTTCCGTAGGACGCATCAAAATGACGAATGAGCCCGTTTTTATCCCAAAATCACAACCTTTTACGTCCAAATTCTTAGTTTTCATCCATGAAACTATATATAATCTTTTTATATGATTTCATACGTAAAAATATGAGCTTTATGTGATTCTTTGCAACTTTTCAAAACCCAAAACCCTAGAATCCGGGTCTGAACTACAGAAGCATTTAGAGGATTATTCTTACCTGTCTTTCTTACTTCTTTCTTGTGGTTTGATGCTCTAACACTCGGATCTTCAGTCCCTGTACCATTGAAGCTCCAAATCTTAAGTTTTCTTCACTTTATCTCTCTACTCTCTCTCTCTCTTTAGAAAGTTGGTGGCTAGGGTTGCAAAATGAGGAAGATTATGGCTGGTTAGGTGGTTTAAGTGGCTGATTATGGACCTTTAATCACTTAAATCTTTTTGCTCATAAGACTAATTTGGCCCATGACCCATTTCCTTCATTTATTTTTATTAAATGTCCCTTAACTAAGCTCATTATTATTAAATGGCTTGTTTTGACTTTCCGGGGCATTACAATCATAGATTATAATGTAGGTTGAAAGGGTTAAATGATAAATGATAAAGTCTTAAAATTATATTTAGTTACTTTTCTATTCAAATCCTTCTAATTTGAAAGGAAACTTATGAGGGGAGATTGTTTATAACTAAGTCTTTCTCTTCTTTCCACTTCTTTTAATAAAAAAAATACTCTAATGCACACATTTGTTTTCTTTATCCCCAATTTTCACTTTTCCGCACTATATTAATATATATATTGGAAGCCAAACATAATAAGTTGTCAAAAACTCTTAATTTTAAGAGTTTGACATGCTAAGAAACATATTGTACAACCTATTAAGGCATAATAACAAATACGGGTAATGCTGTAATTTCACTGAACACTTAAGAAGAAAGGATTCCTTCTTTTCTTTCCAATCTGAATTTAGGTTCCTTTTTTGGCTTCTTTAGTAACCCCTAATACTACGCTTCTTTGGCTTCTTCAAATCAAGGAAATCTCAAAATTTGAATTTGATCTAAATCTATTTACATGCATCGAATTTGGTGAGTTCAGTCATTTTGTTCTTGCTTCTTTGGCTCTCAGATGGAGTGGTTGACTAGGTTGAGGGTGCTTATTAGGTTTCGTTTGCTCTTATCAGTAGATCTTGAGCAAAATAAGGAGATGGTTGTGGTGGTATGGTGTTATCATGACTAATTAGCTACATGGGTATTGCATTCATCCTATTATTACACAAGAATCCTAGGTCGTGGTTGTGAGGTTGGCGATGTTGTGGTAGTGGTGAGGAAGACACAGATGCGCTCTCTGTTTCTCTGTTAAGGTGTTTTGGTTCATGATCTCCATGGTTAGTGAAATCGTTTTTCTTCTTTTTCAATTTATCTATACTATATTAATATGCATATAGGAAGGGCAACATGGTAATTTATCAAAAACTCTTAAAAATAAGAGTTTTACTACTCTTAATTCATAATGTACAACTTTATAATGCACATGCCCTCAAAACCAATATATCCCGCGTATCCAAGCCTGTGATTTGTAATTCAAAATTCAAACAACCTGAACCCTAACCAAATTCAAACACACACATATCTGCAACTATCAATCCCATGACCCACCGCTCTGCTTCTTTGTTCGGCTTTAGTTTGCTGCTTACGAAGAAATCGATTTCATGGGTATTATGATTAGTCGTTGATAAAGCAGATTGCGGTTCATAATCAGACGTCGTTGATAGGTTTGTTCTTCATTAGTATCTTCCCTTGAGCACAATTTGATAATACTATTATTGCAGACCAAATTCAAAAGGATCGTTGCACGTAGCCACTGGGGTTATTAGTGAAAAGATTGGGTGTCCACCGTCGATGGTGGTTCTTCACCAACATGGGTGTTTCTTCACCATCAATGGCATTTCTTCTCATTTCCGATGATATTTCACCAACCAAAACTATTATTTTTGTTCTAATTTTTGTTAGTTTGATGTGATTTGCTTCCTTTAGGGTCTATCTATTTGACAGAAAACGAATCAATGAATCGAAGCCATGGCAGTGGTGTCACAGGAGAAGTCGACATGTCAATGTCTGTTTGAATGGTGAAGAAGCTGTAACCCAATTTTGGTGGAATCAGGTTCTTTATGATTCTTTTTGGTTTTTGTATGTGTAAAGACTAGTAGGGAACCCGCGCGATGCAACGACGACGATAATTTACAATGCGATAATCGTTTTCTGCTAGTTAATGAATACTTGCGTTATGATAAGATCATATTTTTCTCACAAGCCTTACACAATTCAATCCCTAGGAGTTTGACACCTCACGTTGCTATAGAAGTCGTCATTTTTCTCTTCTTTAACTAATATTCAAATCGAGTATGATTTAGACCTTAGTGTTGTTAAATCACTAAATCACAAGCAGTTATAAACAGTAATAGCATCCTTGTGATTGTGAAGCATGATTATGGTTGCTTTTTTTAGTTTAAAAAACACATTAAACAAACAAATTATGTTAATATATATTTAAAAAACCAACATAAGCATAAAAACTAAAACAATTATTGATTCAAATTACTAAGCATGCTGCCCTCTAAAATGATAATACATAATGCTAAAGCACATTTAAGATGATAATCCATAATGCTCTAAGTACTAATTGTAGAAGGTTTCAAATTATAAGTACCTCTTAAGTCTTCATCATATGAAGTTTTAAGATGATTGTTGTATAATCATTCCAGCTATCTGCAAATACATCTAAGTAAGATGGGAACAATTACTACTTTAGAAGATAGAAAATTATTCTTATTTCATGTGCATTACACCATAAGAAGGAATCAACCTCAACTGCCAAGCGTGATCAAATATTCACTCTTACTTGACTTTTAAAAATGGAATTTTTATGCAACACCTTTCAGCGTTGCTGCTGTAATCAACTATTTTTACCACTATGATTTTATTTAGCATTTAATGTTCAAAGATGGATTAGAGTAGACTCAAAGGGCTTTTTATGCATATATGATACACATCTACCAGATTTTTCTACGATTTTACGTGATTTTTCAAAGAATAGGACATAAACAAACTAATTCAAATCAGCTTTGCTGAATTTTGTACAGCCACCAAAATCAATGATTTTGACCAACCTACCCTTCTAATTGGCTTTTTACTTTCAAATATGAAACATGGTATAGTTAAAGGGTTTTCCAAGCGTTTATAATACACCTTGAACAAATGTACTGTTGATTTTATATGATTTTTAGAAAAGCATATCAACAACATATTTTTTTTCTTCAAATGAACTCTCTATCGTCTTCTGATTAAAGCCATTGTCCCAAACCTGATGTCCTTTACAACATAGTTTCAGCTTCAAATAACTCAAATTGATAGCTTTTGATGCTTCCACGCGATAAATATTTTAAAAAAGAAACCAAAGTACGTCTTCTTGTTTGAGATAAAATATATAAAAACATTCATAGTAGAAATTATCCCTCACGTTGCACTTGCAATTGTTCAGACTTCAGGCCCAGTGCCCCTAAATCATGAAAAGGATTAACAAGTTTATCAGTTATGGCTTACTTGTCATCTAAACTCTAATACAAACAATATGTCATGCTAATGTTCTAAACTTCTAATAGAGCTTATTATCTGATCTGGTTGTTCAATTATTATAAAATCACTTGCAAAAAACATCAACATACCATCTAAAACAATTTATTCACTTGAAGTTTAAAAGCAACACCCAATTAGACATGTTTGTATATCATCAGCCACCAATTAGCAGATACATGATTTTATTACCTTTTTCCCTTGAATCACAGCTCCTGCCTCGCCTTGCCACCAAGGTATAAACATGTTGGCGCAAGTGAGCCAGGTTCATTGAAGACATCCATGATAGCTGTTATTTTCTTTGGCTTAACCTAAAGTATTAATTAAAAGTTATGATTATCTACTGATATGTTTTAAGACCTTATATTGATTTCAGTATTAGACATGGCTAATTTCAGCTCAATATTAGAAAAAATGAACCAATAGCTTTAAAAAGAACAATGTCACAGAGCTTGCTAAACAATCTAATCTAAAAGTTAAAGAGATCAAAGGACAGTAAAGTGGCTACACATCATAACCGTGCTCATCTTTACACATACAAAAACCAAAAAGAATCATAAAGAACCTGATTCCACCAAATTGGGTAACAGTTTCTTCACCATTTAAACAGACATTGACATGTCGACTTCTCCTGTGACACCACTGCCATGGCTTCGATTCATTGATTCGTTTTCTGTCAAATAGATAGACCCTAAAGGAAGCAAATCACATCAAACTAACAAACATTAGAACAAAAATAATAGTTTTGGTTGGTGAAATATCATCGGAAATGAGAAGAAATGCCATTGATGGTGAAGAAACACCCATGTTGGTGAAGAACCACCATCGACGGTGGACACCCAATCTTTTCACTAATAACCCTAGTGGCTACGTGCAACGATCCTTTTGAATTTGGTCTGCAATAATAGTATTCTCAAATTGTGCTCAAGGGAAGATACTAATGAAGAACAAACCTGTCAACGACGTCTGATTAAGAACCGCGATCTGCTTTATCAACGACTAATCATAATACCCATGAAATCGATTTCTTCCTAAGCAGCAAACTAAAGCCGAACAAAGAAGCAGAGCGGTGGGTCATGGGATTGATAGTCGCAGATATGTGTGTGTTTGAATTTGGTTAGGGTTCAGGTTGTTTGAATTTTGAATTACAAATCACATACTTGGATACGCGGTTTTGAGGGCATGTGCATTATAAAGTTGTACATTGTGAATTAAGAGTAGTAAAAGTCTTATTTTTAAGAGTTTTTGATAAATTACCATGTTGCCCTTCCTATATGCATATTAATATAGTATAGATGAGCATGGTTATGATGTGTAGCCACTTTACTGTCCTTTGATCTCTTTAACTTTTAGATTAGATTGTTTAGCAAGCTCTGTGACATTGTTCTTTTTAAAGCTATTGGTTCTTTTTTTCTAATATTGAGCTGAAATTAGCCATGTCTAATACTGAAATCAATATAAGGTCTTAAAACATATCAGTAGATAATCATAACCTTTAATTAATACTTTAGGTTAAGCCAAAGAAAATAACAGCTATCGTGGATGACTTCAATGAACCTGGCTCACTTGCGCCAACATGTTTATACCTTGGTGGCAAGGCGAGGCAGGAGCTGTGATTCAAGGGAAAAAGGTAATAAAATCATGTATCTGCTAATTGGTGGCTAATGATATACAAACATGTCTAATTGGGTGTTGCTTTTAAACTTCAAGTGAATAAATTGTTTTAGATGGTATGTTGATGTTTTTTGCAAGTGATTTTATAATAATTGAACAACCATATCAGATAATAAGCTCTATTAGAAGTTTAGAACATTAGCACGACATATTGTTTGTATTAGAGTTTAGATGCCAAGAAAGCCATAAGTGATAAACTTGTTAATCCTTTTCATGATTTAGGGGCACTGGGCCTGAAGTCTGAACAATTGCAAGTGCAACGTGAGGGATAATTTCTACTATGAATGATTTTATATATTTTATCTCAAACAAGAAGACGTACTTTGGTTTCTTCTTTAAAATATTTATTGCGTGGAAGCGTCAAAAGCTGTCAATTTGAGTTATTTGAAGCTGAAACTATGTTTAAAGGACATCAGGTTTGGGACAATGGCTTTAATCAAAAGACGATAGAGAGTTCATTTGAAGAAAAAAATATGTTGTTGATATGCTTTTCTAAAAATCATATAAAATCAATAGTACATTTGTTCAAGGTGTATTATAAACGCTTGGAAAACCCTTTAAATACACCATGTTTCATATTTGAAAGTAAAAAGCCAATTAGAAGGGTAGGTTGGTCAAAATCGTTGATTTTGGTGGCTGTACAAAAATTCAGCAAAGCTGATTTGAATTAGTTTGTTTATGTCCTATTCTTTGAAAAATCACGTAAAATCGTAGAAAAATCTGGTAGATGTGTATCATATATGCATAAAAAGCCCTTTGAGTCTACTCTAATCCATCTTTGAGCATTAAATGCTAAATAAAATAATAGAGTGGTAAAAATAGTTGATTACAGCAGCAACGCTGAAAGTTGTTGCATAAAAATTCCATTTTTAAAAGTCAAGTAAGAGTGAATATTTGATCACGCTTGGCAGTTGAGGTTGATTCCTTCTTATGGTGTAATGCACATGAAATAAGAATAATTTTCTATCTTCTAAAGTAGTAATTGTTCCCATCTTACTTAGATGTATTTGCAGATAGCTGGAATGATTATACAACAATCATCTTAAAACTTCATATGATGAAGACTTAAGAGGTACTTATAATTTGAAACCTTCTACAATTAGTACTTAGAGCATTATGGATTATCATCTTAAATGTGCTTTAGCATTATGTATTATCATTTTAGAGAGCAGCATGCTTAGTAATTTGAATCAATAATTGTTTTAGTTTTTATGCTTATGTTGGTTTTTTAAATATATATTAACATAATTTGTTTGTTTAATGTGTTTTTTAAACTAAAAAAAGCAACCATAATCATGCTTCACAATCACAAGGATGCTATTACTGTTTATAACTGCTTGTGATTTAGTGATTTAACAACACTAAGGTCTAAATCATACTCGATTTGAATATTAGTTAAAGAAGAGAAAAATGACGACTTCTACAGCAACGTGAGGTGTCAAACTCCTAGGGATTGAATTGTGTAAGGCTTGTGAGAAAAATATGATCTTATCACAACGCAAGTATT